>JAVJIF010027996.1:0-60355 GCA_038442645.1 Agave tequilana | reverse complement strand
AATAACTTGATTTGAAAATCCAGCTATGGTATATATGAAATATAAAGCATGGGAGCAAGTTGAAAGGAAGTTGGATATTCAACGCCCAATATTACATAGACCCAGGATGTCATGGCACATGAAAGCATCCATACATTGTGGCTGCTTTTTGATAAAATTTTCATTTGGGACAGAAAGAGGGGGGAGAGAGAGAGTTAAGCTAATTTAACTGATCGAGCCTTTATTTGCATGAATCAAGCAGCTGGTGGTGGAGAGAATTTAAGCTTACCATTCTCCCATTAGGAGTACCTAATGGGCATGCAGAGGAATACTCGAATCCAGTCTTAGGAAGAATGACAGGCTGCTCTCCTATTACACCAAACTCCCCTGCAAAGGAAGAGCAAAATTCTAGCAGACAACAAAATGCAAACTTTTAAAAGAATACTGGGTCATTCTAAATCGGAAAGCATATGCTAACATGTACACATCGAAATACTGACCATATATTCTCATTTTCCCAGTGGCATCTGTTATGATCCAATGTCTTCTGAGGAGTTGCACAGGCCGCTGGAATTATTAGTGATCCTAATTCTATAGGCAAAAAAAGTACTGCCCTTTGGATGGCAGGCTGCGTCCCTCAATATATACGCTTCTGACTTGAACCCGTATCCCCTAACACATTGAAAGTCTAAAATGAAAATCACAGTTTTATTTTTTTCCTTTTACAAGAGATGAGCATTCCTTTTGAAAGACTTCCATTTTGTTATTTCATATTCTCTATAGAAGGTTCTACCTATTTATATTAGAGATCAATGTCAGGGATATATTACCATCAAGCTAGTAAATAAATAAGAAAACAGTTCTTGAAAGAACAGAGGCCCTTAAATAAGAAAATAAGAAAATATGAATTGCAGAATACAAATGTGAATGAAGAATGGTCACTCAGCTCCCACATCATATTCTTAGTAGGTAGTATTGTAGTATCCCAAAAATTTCATTGAGAATTGAATGGAATCACTTATATCTATAATGACATAGCATCTTTTTTTTTCCTCTCCCCTTTTTTTAATAGAAAAGAATAGCATCCTATTATTTTACTTTCGGCCATATCTCAATGGTGGTCCATGAAGGACAGATCAGACACTTAGATGTACACTGAATGAATAATACTTTGAATTTGGGCTTGGAAGTGTCTCTGTATTCCAACCCTCCAATCAAATCCACCGAATTCAGAGCTTGAAGAATTAAGTCTGATCCCATATGCATATTGGTTCGTACAGAGCATTAATAGGGAGAAGGCGAATCTGACAACAAATAGACAAGGTCGCTTGTAACAGAGTGTCTCGGTTTGTGCAAGGAAGCAAGTGTTCGACACTATGGTCGTGTGATGTCAGACGACCATTGTCATTGTTGCTAGACACTCAGGATAGACTTAGTGGACTCAAGCTGTTTAGATACGAGAGATTCTAGAAGCAGCTCCTGAAGTCCTATGAGGTTGCACACCAAGCATGTTGCAACAGTGAGGGGGTCGCCCTCCTTGCTCTATTTGAAAAGAATAGGAGTGAGGGTGACATTCTGTCTGTGAATAAGAATAAGGTGGGACCACGTTTAGCTGAGGGGGGAAACTACAGAAGTCAATGCCTACTTTACACACGAGAAAGGTTACTTGTGGTCTATGCTGCACTGAGGATGCAGAATTGAAAAAGCTTGCAATAGAATGTCATAATGTGTTGAGATTGCACGAGGTTCTATGGTGGAAAAAATTGAACTCACATGGCTCAAAGAAGATGATTCAATTCTACATACTTCCATCTGGGTGGTGGTAGTGGTTATGAGAGCTTGAAAAATCAATCTGGTAAGGTTTGAAATATCACCTGATAATGATATTGCGATGATACCAAAAACTGGTATTGCGATGATACCGATATTACTGATATGATAAGCTGAAGCAATCTATATTGCCGATTTCAATACTGAAAACTTACAGCTAATACTGATACTAATACCGATACGAGAATTTAAACCATGATTTCTAGTGTCAAGATTGTGGCTGGGGATGAGTTAAACACTAAGAAGGTGAATGGTAGCTTGTTTTGTGGATTAGTAGATAACTAACCTAGAAGATTAACTAATATTCATGGTACGAAAAGTAAAACATAAACAGAAACCGTTTCTGCATCCAAAAAGATAAAGGAGTGGCAAAAGTTACAATTTTCTATATGCTTGTACAGCTATTCAAAAACATAAACAACACATAGAAACTAAAAACATACCAGTGTTGTGGCATCACTAGAGCATTTAAGAAGCGCATGTGGAGCCACAACCTCAACTCATCTCTGCATCTTGCTGCATCCTTGATGGCGTGCCCAGTCCCAACACAATTTAAAAACACATATCAGCAACAATGCCGTGCTTGAATTGTCTGATTAGAGAACCAAAGGATGGAAGAACTTTTACAAAAATTATGATTGGCTCCATTTAAGAAACAAGATTTCCAGAATATAAGACATTCAAATCCATGAATTACATACACATCTTTCCTTAGGTTTGTTTGGATGCAAGGAAGTGGGCGGAAGTAAGGAACTGGGGAAGTATAATTGCTCATTTCCCTATATATCCAAACACCGGAAAAGGAAAATAAGAAAACCCTTTTTCCTTTTTCATCTCTCTTTTACACAACCATTTCCTCACTTCCAGAGTGCTACAGTTAATTTTGTGGTCATGTAAATCTCATTTATAATAAGTTGTAGCATAAAACAGTTAATTTTTTGGTCATGTAAATCTCACTTGCATTCTAATTATAATCTATTTTTTATTTTTCTTAATTAATTTTTATTTTAATATTATTTTGCGGTCAACTTTGTGGTCAACTTTTCCACTTCCACTTTCCATTACCATCCAAACACCGGAAAAGACAAAAATTTTCCAAACCACACTTCCCAACACCATCCAAACACCAGAAAACTTACTACTCAATTCTCTTTTTCCTAAAGGAAATAAATCTTACTTCCTACTTCCTCACTTCACACCAATTCCTTAATCCAAACAGGCCCAATATGGAAAACACTCAAGAGTAAAAAGACGAAATTATACTATTGTGAGCTATATGTTTATCTGGAGTTATATAAAGTCCAAATCTAAAGGTAAACTGATGCAGGCAACAGAGGCACAATCATAAACACCAAAAAGGTAATGGTAATTTATGTTCAACGAGGACACTAATTATAACTCTCTAGCTATCTTAAAGCATAGGATTTCTTAGCTATGTGACCTGTGAAGTTACAAAGTAAGATGCCCATTAACCTAGTGGAAGTGAATAATAGTAACAATATCAAAGCCTTCATCACAAGTTAATGGGGACAGCTGTATGATTCCTTTTCTCCATCCACTCTCCATTAAGGGCAAGCTCCACTGTTAAATTTGTCAGTAACCACATCCTTTTATTTACTGCCTTCATCCATGTCAAATGCGGTCCATCCCCATAGCAGGTAAGTCACCAAGGCAATTATTAATCAAATCATAAGTTAGGTCTAAGCGTTCTTCCTATAGTTTGTGCTGTATCAAGTTGTATACAGGACTCCTAACAATATCTTGTTAAGTTGTGGAGCCAGCTTATTGCCTTGACAGATTGTCGCCATCCGCAGTCAACACGATGATCCTAGAGCGACGACGGAGCTTGCTGGGTCATGGCATTAGGCGAGTTCGGAGTTTCAAGTTTATGGTAAGGACAGAGCGATAGAACCTTTCAGAGTGGTGGAGTCTCCGGAGCAGAAGCTCACTCCGAAGCACCTAGTCGGAAAAGCACTCCGTAGCGACAGAGCAGAGTAGCTTACTAGAGGTGCTTAGCGGAAGCGGTTCAGTCCAGCCTGAAAACGGTCCAGTCCAGAAGATTCTTTGCCAGCGAAACTTGGGGAACACGTCAAGGGCAGTTTAGGAATTTCATAACTTATAACCTAGTTTTTCTTATAAAAAGGGATACACCATCATTAGGTTAATAAAGATGAAGTATCAATAATTATGCTATTGTGAGTGCTATTGTACAGAGCAGCAGTGAGGATTCTCTTCTTCTCCACTGTAATCTCTCTGTTAAATAGTGGATTTGTGTGCAGTTCTGTGATTTTCCCGATTTGAGTTTTCACGTAATTTTTGGTGTCTTTGATTGATCTGTGATTCCTTCTCTTTTCTTCCCTGCGTTGTTGTCGATCCCAACAACTGGCATCAGAGTAAGGTTTGTCATAGCGGATGAAGGAAAAAAATCAGAGTTGAAAGATTCAATGGCGCGAACTTCGAGCTCTGAAAGATGAGATCGAAACTACATGTACCAGAAAGATCTTTATCTTCCTCTCGATAGAAAGACCCAAAAGCCAAAGAAGATGTCCGATGGCGAGTGGGGATATCCTAGATCAGAAAGCCCTAAGGGAAATCCGATTATCTCTGGCATCAACGGTTGCATTCAATGTCTCTAGGGAGAAAACGACCTAAGACTTGATGGCGGCCCTCTCGAAAATGTACGAGAATCCCTTGGCTTCAAACAAGATTTTCTTGATGAAAAGTTGTTCAACCTGAAGATAGCAGAAGCGTCGCTGAGCATCTCAATGAATTCAACATGCTAACGAGCCAGCTCGAACCTATTGAGGTCAATTTGATGACGAAATCAGGGCGCTGATCTTATTGTCCAGTCTACCAGAAGCCTGAGATGGTCTCGTGATGGTGGTGAGAAAATCCTATGGACAGGAATCTTGAAGTTTGATGATGCAATGGGTGTTCTTCTCAGCGAAGAGGCGCTCAGGAAGTCATCAGGGTCAGCTGAGATATCAGATAGTGCCCTAAGTGTTGATCGGAGAGGAAGACCAATGAATAGAGATAAGAAAAAGAATGACAAATCTAAATCTAAATCAGGGAGAGGTAATTCCAAGTCAAGGTGCGGGCGGGTGTTGGCGGTGCGGTGAGAAGGGGCATATTCAGAGGTCTGCAAATGTCACGGAGAGTGATGGATCTGATGCTTTGATTCTCTCCTGGCTGGTTCCAGTGGATCATGGGTCATTGATTCGGGCACCTCCTTTCATGCCACTTCCCGACACATCTTTCAAAAATTATGTGAAAAAGTAAACTTGGAAAGTTGTATTTGGGATATGATGAACCCTACGACATTGTCCATAAAAGTGATGTGATGGTTAGCCTCTCAAATGGCTCGACGTTAAAATTGAAGAACATCAAACATGTACCGAACTGAAGAGAAATCTGATCTCTGTCGGTCAGCTTATAGAGGAGGGATGAAGACCACCTTCGACGATGATATATGCAAGATCACGAAGGGTGCCATGGTGATGGCACACGGCAAAAAGGAAAGTAACCTCTACATAACGTCGGATTCCAGGGGCATCAATTTCAGTTACTTCCTCGGAGTTGGATGCCAGAGTGTGGCATCGAAGACTTGGGCATATGAGCGAGAAGGGAATGAAGGTTATGCTCTCCAAGGATAAGATGATGGGGTTGAAATCTATCGACTTAATTTCTATGAATGCTACGTCTACGGGAAGCAGAGAAGAGTCAGTTTCTCAAAGGCGAGAAAGACTCAGAAGGTAGAAAGGTTGGGTTAGTTCATACTGATGTATGGGGTAAGGCTTCAGTTTCCTCTCTCGGAGGCTCATTGTATTTTATAATTTTTATTGATGATTCAAATAGAAAGGTCTGGACTTATTTCTTGAAGCACAAATCGAATGTGTTTGATGTGTTGAAGTGGTTGACCCAAGTTGAAATGAATCTAGTCAGAAGCTTAAGTGCTTGAAGTCCGACAGTGGGGGCGGATACTGGGATGACAGATTCGAAGAGTTTTGCACGAGTCGGGGAATCCGTAAAGTGAAGACGGTTTCGAAAAATCTCATCAGAATGGGGTGGCAGAGCGCATGAACATGACAATACTGGAGCGTGCTAGGAGCATGCGAGTATACACTGGATTGCAGTCTGGACAGATGCAGTCAACGCAACGGTGTATCTGATCAACAAAGGGCCAACAGTGCCCTGAATTGTGGGATTCCGGAGGAAGCATGGACCGGCAAATAGGTAAACATGAACCACCTGTATATTTTTTTGTTGTATCTCATATTGTCCATGTGGAGTTAGATCGCAGGAGTAAGTTGGATCTGAAGTCCAAGAGATGCATTTTGATTGGGTATGGAACAAGCGAGTACAGCTATCAGTTTTGGGATCCAGAAAATCAAAAAAGGCACAAGGATGTGGTATTCAATGAGAAGATATGCAAGAACTTGCTGACGGAGAGGAGCACTTCAGAGAAGGATCCCGAAGTGGCACCTCAGAGCACTCCGGAACAGCAGGATGCTGCGGACTCGGAGTTCATTGAACTTGATGATGTTCCTGTGAAGAAAGTTCGGAGCATTCCATAAGGGAATGGGAAACTCCGAGTAGGACTTCCGACACCTCAAAATGAGTTGAGGTGATCAACCGGACGACTAGAGCTCCGAAGAGATATTCTCATTCCTTACACTATCTGTTGTTAACTGACAGTGGTGAGCCCGAGTGTTATGAGGAGGCTTTATAGGTGGAAGCCAAGGACAAGTGGGAGCTTATTATGGATGATGAGATAAGAGTCTCTCATGAAGAACCAAACATGAGATTTAATTGAACTGCTAGAAAGTATGCGAGCCTTGCATAACAAATGGGTCTACCGGTTGAAGGAAGAGCATGACTGAGGATGGTTGTGAAGGGATTTCAACAACGAAAAGGTATTGAATTTACCAAGATTTTTTCTCATGTTGTGAAACTAACTACTATTAGTTCTGTTTTGAGCATTCTGATAACAGAGGACTTGCACCTACAACAACTGGATATTAATACTGCATTTCTCCATGATGATTTAGAGGACATCTATATGATACAGTCACATGATTATATCATGCCAAAAAAGAAGCAGTTGGTTTGCAAGTTCAAGAAGAGTCTCTATGACTTGAAACAGGCTCCGAGATAATGGTAATTGAAATTCTACAGATTCATGATTAGTAGTGAATTCACAAGGCTGCAAGCTGATCATTGTTACTATTTCAAGTAGTTTGAGAATTTCTACATCATACTACTAATGTATGTAAATGATATGCTTGTTGTCGAATCAAGTATGAAGAATATTGTGAATCTCAAGGTCAAGTTAGTGAAATAATTCTCAATGGACTTGGGTCCAGCGAAAAAAATTCTTGAAATGAGGATCAGTTGAGAGAGAAAAGGGGTTGTTGAAGATATCACAAGCCGAGTACATAAAGAAGGTGTTGAAGAGGTTTAACATGTCAGATGTTAAACCTGTGAATGTCCCGCACGGAGATCACTTTAAACTTTCAAAGGTACAGGCTCTGACAACAGAAGATGAGAAAGCTCTCATATTGGAGGTGTCATATGCATCAGCTGTGGGCAATTTGATGTATGTCATAGTTTGTATGAGGCAAACTATTGCTCAAGCAGTGACAGTTGTCAGCAAGTACATGAGCAATTCCGGGAAGGAGCATTGGAGAGTTGTCAAGCGAATCTTGAGATATCTAAAAGTTCAGATATGACATTGTGCTATGATGGCATGGACGTTCGCCTGCACGAATATGTAGACTCCAACTTTGCGAGTAATGTAGATAGTCAGAGGAGTACCACTGGTTATGTTTTTTGGGAAGTGGAGCAGTGAGCTGGGTGTCGAGGCTGCAAAAGATAGTCGCCTTGTCTACGATGGAGGCCGAATATGTTGCAGCGACAGAAGCTTTCAAGAAGTTAATATGTTTGAAGGATTTATGAAAGAGCTTGGCAAGGAGAAGGTGACTACGTCACTGCACAGTGATAGCCAGAGTGCTATAAATCTTGCCAACAATTCAGTCTATCATGACAGAACCAAGCACATTAATGTGTGGTACCACTTCATCCACATTCTTTTGAAGAACGGTGTGTTATCACTAGTGACGATACAGACGAGTCAGAACCCCGCAGACAAACTGACTGAGGTGGTCATGACGCAGAAGCTGAAGACCTGCTCAGCCTTCGTGGGTCTTTTAGGGTGAAGATCCGGAGTTGAGTCACAACAAATGTCACTATGAGTTGAAAGTCGGTGTACAAGAGAGACGGAGTGCCGCTGCTGTGATATAATCAATCCAAGTGGGAGATTATTAAGTTGTGAAGCCAGATTATTACTTTGACAGACTGTCGCCATATGCAGTCAACACGATGACCACGGAGTGACGACGGAGCTTTCCGGCTCATGACGTTGGGTGAGTTCAGAGTTTCAGATTGATGGCAAGGACGGAGCGAAAAAGCCATCCGAAGTGGTGAAGTCTCTACAGCGGAAGATCACTCCAAAGCACTTAGTCGGAGGAGCACTCCGTAGCGACAGAGCAGAGTAACTTACCAGAGGTGCTTAGCGGAAACGGTCTAGTCCAACATGAAAGTGGTCCAGTCTAGAAGTTTCTTTATCAGCTAAACTTGAGGAACACGTCAATGACAGTTTAGAGATGTCACAACTTGTAACCTTAGTTTTTTCTTATAAAAAAGGATGTGTTGTCATTAGAGTTAATAAAGATGAAACATCAATAAATTATGCTATTATGAGTGCCATTGTACAGAGCGGCTGTGGGGATCTCTTCTTCTCTCATGTAATCTCTCTGATAAATAGTAGATTTGTGTGCGGCTCCGTGATTTTTCCCGATAGTTTTCCACATAATTTTGGTGTTTTTGATTGATCTGTAATTCTTTTTTTTTTTCTTCCACGTTGTTGCCGATCCCAACATATCCAGACTCATATTTTCGGCAAGGAATCTTCGGCAAGCACGACATGTTTGTATAAGATTCTTCTCATTTCTGTTTTGTTTCTTTGTTGAATATCAAGAGGAAGATTGTTATTTATAAGATAACTTGAAGAGTTTATGGGCCTTCTAGGAATTTGAAGAAGCTGCTACAATATCCAAAAAATTATGCAAAATTATAAGTTGCCGTTCTTTTTTGCCTTTCCACCACTGCAGCTAAATATAACTGATAGGTTTAACGTAAGATTCTTGCAAACAAATGCAGAATTTTCTTATTATCCAAAGACGTTCTCCTTTATAGTAACATTTTGTCAGATGATATTATTTGTGGATGATAAAATATTCTAAATATAAACAATTACATTCTATTGCTATCAAATAAGTTTCATAGAACTACTATGAGTCTACACTTCATATGTTCTCAACTTCAACACTAATAAAAAGCAAGATAAATCAACTCTAAGAAGAAAGGACCTATGAGAAACTACCTCAAACCTTTCTTCTTCAACTGCTTTCTTCAATAAACCACGAAGGCGCAACACTGGCTCCTCCTCTTCAAAAGATTTCAGGGAATCCCTTATTCTGGCTGCCTCTTTGTAGTCCTAATGGAAAGAGAACATAAAGTGCAGGGAGGAAAAATAGTTAATTAGAGAACAAATTAACAATGGACAAATAGGATATTATGAGGAAAAGGTTAAAAGGATGACCCATGTACAGCATTCATTTGCAGCTAGAAAACAATGATGAAACAGATTCTTAAACCATAAACTTCCTTATCTCTAAATTGTGCCTTCTTTCAGCTAGGTAGTACAACACAACAAAAGAACTTTGTCCTAAATTTTTGGGTAAGCTATGTGGGCCCCATTTCTCCATTTTTCTGTGTAGTGTCACCTCCTTTTGCCAAATTTAAATCTAGACATCCTTTTTACTACTCAATCCATGTTTATTCTGGTGTAATACTAGTCCTAGTTGCTCTTTCACGGAAAATGACACTCATAGGTTTCTACCTAACATGTCCAAACCATCTCAAGTTATTCTCCCTCCTAGTATTTAATTGAAGCAACCTTTAACTTCTCAAGAACACAATTACTTCCTGACCTAACCTTTAACATATTGTATTCTCATTTGAGCTACACTACTTTCTGGACTTCTTTCTTATCAATCCAATTGTCTGACCCACAAAGCATTGCTGTTATAAAATTACCCATACAACTTCATGGGTATCCTAACTTGAGAATTTCCCACTTTAACCATCGGTATTGATTCTTTATCCTCAATCCACCAGCAAAATGAATCATTGATCCTAAGTGATGAAAATGATTACTATTAGGCAGTTTTAGCCATCACTGTGACTTATCCCCTCATTTTTGCTAAATTTATATTTCATATATCCCGTTTTCATTATGCTAATCCTAACTCCTAAGATTTTAAAACTTCTCCCAGTACTTCTACTTAGGAATTAACCTTTCTCTGGTGAAATTAACTTAATATCATCAGCAGACAACTTACACTATGGATCCTCATTTTGAAAATAACAAGTTCATTCTAAACAAATGCAAAAAAGAGGTGATAACTTTGATGATCCTTGATGGTAAGCCTATGCTAATGTGGTATGAGTTATTGACTCCTAAAATTGTTCTCATGATAGAACTACTCCATCATACACACCCTTAATTACATCAATATAGCTATAAGATACATGCTACTTTCCAAAAACCACCATATAACCTCCCTAAGGATCCTATCATATGTTGCTGTAAATCAATAAAAACCATTTGGACCTCTTTCTTCTCCCTATATCTTTCCATCAATCGCCTTGGTAATCAAATAGCTCTGTCAGTAGACTTTCAAAAGTCTCTGGCATGAGACCAAAGTGAAGATATTGAAATTTTCAGGAAAAGGAGAGCTCTTTTGCTTCATTATTTTATTTTCAATATAGCACCTTCACATGGCTTAACTTAAAATTTTCGGCAAAACCTATAGTTCCCAACATCATGACTTGTCTGATTTCTGGGTCTTCTCTCTCTAATTATAAGAGGAGTAGAGCAATGTGTTCTTCTCTGCTATTTATCATGCTTGCTTGAGCCTCCTTCAAAAGGAGGATGAGTTTTAATGCACCCTGCACCAATCTATTTGGGGGCACAAAACAGTTTTATAAAATTCCTGACAGAACCAAATAACAAAAAGCTATACAGGCTTACTAATAGCTAATGACAGTCAAAAGAAAGATTATCCCCCCCAACCCCCACTCTAGTGCAGAGAACATATAAATTCAACTAGATTCTCTTGCAACAAACCCAATGACAAACATAATCTTTGCCTATCTCTAATTAAGCATTCGGCTCAGTCATTGAAAATTAAAATTAACTACTCTAGCAACAGCAATCAAGACTTAATATTGAATCAGTATGAGAATCAATGAGAAACCAGATAAAAAAAATATATAGAAAACACATCATCAACGATAAAAAAACAAGAGCCAACTTCAACTTACCTCTAATTTGGCAGCGACAGCCATCTGTTGCTTGAGAAGAGCATACGTCTGGCTCCTCGATAGGAACGAGGAAGTCGACGATGAAGCTTTCGCATTCTCAGAAGAATTTGAATTTGAATTTGAGGAAGAAGAAGAGGCTGCCACGATCCCAATTGCCGTCCTTCCACTTTCCATCCTCTGAACACGACGACTTGGCCGTGGACATGGAGAAGGCCTCCCAATTGCAATTGTAAGATTCAAACCCGCAACCAACTTTAAGTTTAACCCTAAAGATTGCATTTTTCTCTTCTTTTTCTTGAATTCACTTTGCTATTCCTTGGGGATTTCCCCCAAAATGAACAAACATCCCTCTCCTCCTGCTTCTGTTTGAGGTTCCCATTTATTCTCTATATTATTTATAAATATAATATGTAAAAGAAAAATATAAGAAAAAGAAAAAATCTAAAGAGAGAAGGGAAAATGATTCTCACTCTCACAAAGTCCCAGCAAGCAAACACAGGCCAGACAAAAAGCCAATGGACGGAAATACATATTGCTCTGCTTGAGGCTGGTCCCCATATCCACCCCATCCCCACCCCACGCACCCCAAACAAAAAAACATTTACATTTCTCCCCCGGCCTAACTCCAACCCACAAAAGGAGGGGAAAAAAAGAGGAAAAAAAAAAATTCCTTTTTCTAATTTCTTCCTTACATTTTTATTATGTCATAAATAAATAAAGAACTATTTCTGTTTTGGCTCTATCCAATCCAAGGGCCAGTCGCCACAGATCTCCAAGCACCAGGCACGACAAATCTCCATGCAAAGATTGCTTTTGCCGCTGAATTGTTATTCATTATTTAGTTACAATTGGGCTTTCTATTTTCCAACTATGTTTTCTGAATAAACACGCTCGTTGAATAAACATGCTCGCGTACCCTAAGATTGAAAAGTCACTGTGATGACTTTGTACCCAACAAAATTTTACCTTCTACAATTAATGCGATTATGATTTGTATATACAATACCATATAAGGTTGTGACAACTCTCATGGTGTATAAGTGATGTATTATTCTTGACTAGATTATCTCACCGGAGTTAGCAAAGCAACCTTTGCGAGTGACTCAAATATTGTGAGCAATATTTTTATGATTCAAGAAGTCTAGACATACATCCAAGTCCTTTTTATACACAAAACAATTATTTCTTCTAAAATCAGACAGGTTCACAGAACTTGCTCTGATATTAAGTGTTGAGATCACACTAACAATCGGATTATGACATCAACTGTTGTGTCCACCAAGAATCGTGATCGATGTTACAAAACCGTGACAATATGTAATATTTGCAAAAGAAAACTAGTAAAGTAAAGGAGCAATACCAAGACAAAAGAGAAATAACACGAGGAGTTAACATGGTTCTGCCAAATCCGGCCTACGTCAACGGGGAGAACTTGATAGAGTTTTATTAATAAACTTGGTACAAGATATCGAATATTCCTCTTGATTCTCACAAGAGTTTCACCTTCTCCTTGAATCCCTCTAGATTATTAGAGTATTACTTCTCTCTTTACTCTGTCACCTACTCTTTTCTTTGCATTTGGCTTCCTTTTCTTTCTTCTGTTGTTGTTTCAATGTGCTAGATTACAACTTTTATTTATAAAGTTTTACAATATAAACCATATTCGAACTATGAGATGATCTTGACCATCGGATGTTTGAAGAACTTGATCAATCCTTATAAGAGTTGACTTTTTTGATCTAAAATAATTCTAAACCCTTCAATTTTTAGAAACACATAACTCAATAAATAGAATTTGAGTTTTATTCGGAATCTATCAGAAAAGAAACCTAAATGCGCTCGAAAAGAAAATTTGAATCCGATTTTGAGCCTCTAGCTGTTAGACCCGATCATGGTTCGGTTCAAACCGGCGAACCAAAACCGAAAACCATGGTCGGGAACCGGAACCGGTTGCCGCTGGTTCCACGGTTCCAAACCGAACCGGAACCGGTTGCCGCTGGTTCCACGGTTCCAAACCGAACCGGAACCGGCCGCGCGGTCAGCCGGTTCCGATTTTTTGCTTTTCAGAACCGGGAACCGCCAGTTCTGGTTCTAAAAAGCAATTGATTTTTTTAAAAAGTGACTGTTTGGCCTTTAGGCTAACGACCCACTTATTTTATTTTTTATTTTTTTGAATTAGGTTGGCCCGCCTGGCCTGTTAGCTTTTATTAAATTTTTTTGAATTCCTAATCGGCCTTCCCACCTGCCTTAAAGGCTATGCTTTTTGATTTTTTTGATTTTTTTTAAAATGGGGGACCGCTGGCCTTCCTCCTCCTCTCCAACGGCCCATAAATGGACTGTTGGATGACCCCTCCAACTAGGCCTGTCAACGGGTCGGGTCCGGGTGGTACCAGACCCGGACCCGATTACTACAGGATGTCATACCTGGACCATTTACCGCGCGGTATAGAACCTAGGTTCCATACCCGGACCCGTGGGTTCGCGGGTCTGGACCCGTTTACCCGGACCCATTGTTATGGTTTTCTTCTTGATTTATTGTGAAAATTTAGAGGCTTATTCTTCTTCTACATGGGAAACTAGGTTCAGGCTACAAGACATGATGCCAAAATCTTGGTCAAGCACAGAGGCATGGGGAGATCAACAACCAGAGCTCAAATCATCAACACTCTTCTATATCAGAGAGAACTCTCCATCACCACTGTCCAAAAATAATGACAACAACAAAGCAATCCAAATCCGAATCCAAATCCAAATCCAAATCCAATCCCAGATCATCAACACAAGTAGTCTATCTCCCCAGTAGACCCTCCTACTATTTCTCAAGTAGAGGAGGAGATCACCAAACCACCTCTCCTGTACACCCTCAAAGGCCTCAGACACCCACTTCCACATTTCCCCACCAAGAAAATCCAAGTGAAAACCCCGAACAAGGCTGATCAAGCCATCATCATCCAAATGAGAACCATGGCTTGAGTATCAAAGTGTTTGAGGAAATCTGGTTGATCTCATTGAGGTTACGGTTTAGAAATTGAGATCGCTGCTACTACAGAGATTGCTGCCATGAGATCGGGCTGTTGATGTTGGAGAAGAGAATAGGAAGATGGAGAAGAGAGGTAAAGAAAGACTGAGAGAGGGCGACAGCTTTGAGAAAGAGAGTGGAGTGAGAGGTTAGGGTTTTTAATCGGGTAAATGGGCAAACGGGTATGGTTCATGTAAAATCATATCGACCATTTACTAATCGGGTAAACGGGCAAACGGGTATTCGGGTTCGGGTCCAGAAACTGAGTTTCCCATACCCGTCTAAACGGGTCGGGTCTGGGTCGGGTCCGGGTCCAGACCCGACCCGTTGACAGGCCTACCTCCAGCGGTCTATTCTTGGACCATTGGAGAAGAAAATGAGAGATTTTTTTTAATTTTAGTTTTTAAAATAAATTTTATAATCTGTAGATAACACCCCATTTCTCCCATTATCTACACCAAATCTATTTACAAGTCCCTTTACAAAATCTCTCTATAAATTATCTAAAAATATCTTTACCAAACTCTACTATTCTAAGTTTTCTATTCTCTTTAATTTATTGGCCCAATGGCCTTCCACTCTAGTTTTGATGATGATCAAACTCATGTAGTTATGTTTACTAATATTCTTGTGTTTCTAAGTTTCAGATCATTAACAGGATATGTAACGCCCCGATCCCACGGATACGGGAACGTCACTGCGACGTATATACGTAGGTCAGAAAATGCCCCCACGTATATACGCTAAGCATTTAGTACAACAAGGATCAGAGTACACGACAAAGCGTGATATTCAGACATATGCCAACTTAAAAGTACAAGTATAAGTTATCACAAGATATGATAAAATATTACACATTACATGTATCTTTTATCACAACCAAGTCCAAAAGTAAAAGATACAATATGAACACAAAATGCTCACGAGTAGGATGAAGATCCCGTGAGTCAAAGAGAGAGATCTGGCACAAGGACTGGAGCTAGTCTGCCTGCTTACTAAGAAAAGCTTGATCTTCTGTGGACGGATCCACTTCGATCCAAGCTTCAGAACCTGAACATACAAATCCAAGGGAGTCAGGACCTCCCAACAATGAACAGACTACAGCCAAATGGCTAAGAGACATGAATAAGAAAGATAGAACAACATAATGAATATCAATTAGCAAGAAATGAAAGCATGAAGAGATAAAGTCAGAATACAATGAATCCACAGTTAGAGTCTATTATTATTATTACTTGTCTTACTGTGATATCTAGCTATGTGACCCAGCGTCCCAGGGCACATAGATCCATATCCTAGTAAAGCAAGGTTGTTATTGGAAACCAGCGGGATTATCAACGAACTATGTTTACAGTGGGTCCGTACATGCCGGGACAACGGTCCAGGATTGTTCCGTTGCTTGGTGACGGAAACCAGCCGCTAGGCTAACAGGAGGGACTTATGTATGCCCTTTATCATGATGGTACCAGTAATGAGGGAGCAAGCACTCCCCTCGGTCCCCTGGAGGCCCACAGGTTAGACCGGAAATATAGTTGCACAACATACCTAATACCACTGTAAACATGAACACATATTGATATCCACATGTTTTCCCCCGACCCAATGTAAGTTGGTCCATTTTATACAAAAGTCAAGTGTATCATACTTGGTGTTAAGAGATAGCATGATAAGTGGTGATATTCATTAATTAACAAGTTATGAAATGAGAATATACAATAACAAGCCATGAAGTAATAAGAGGTAACATCCATCAAGTAACAGGTCATGAAGTACCATCCATGAAGCATAAACAAGAATAATATATCCCACATGTATCAAGGGTATGATCCAAATTCAGAAAAGAAATCAACTATAATAAACAGCCTAAATTAGTCGACTAGGTGGAATGGTTAGTCGACTAATAGTGGTCTCTAGTCGACTAACAGTCTGGACTAGTCGACTAAAACTGGGTTCCAGAGAGTTGGAATTCTGTAGTTAGTCGACTATGGTGGAAAGGGTAGTCGACTAACAATGATCTATAGTCGACTAATAGTTAAGGTAAGTCGACTAACAGTGATTTCCAGAGAGTTGGGATTTATTTTCAGGAAAAGTTAGTCGACTAATAATCAAGATAAGTCGACTAAAACTGTGTTTCAGAACAGGGATCGTTTCAAATAAGGATTTCAAGTCGACTAACTCCTAGGTCAAGTCGACTAATCGTGGTCTGAAAACAGGGTACAGAACAGAATTTGATGGTTGAATTTGAAGGCCAAAAGCATGATTTTGAAGGCACAAGTGTACATGAATTGTAAACACAAGTATACTAAAAAGTTTACAAGTCTTGGTGAGTAAAAATACTCACTCGAATGGTTAATTGGAGCTATACGCGTTCGAAAGGAGCGTTGCCGACAAACTTGATCCTCGGCGATAATAGACACGATCCCAATCCAAAAGTTGTAGTTGTTTGAGATGGAGATGATGACTTTGTGGTGTTTTTGGAGTTGGGGTTGAGGTTGAGATGAAGGAGGGATTTTGGTGAAGGCCAAATCTTTGTTGAAGTGAAGAAAAGAAATGAAAATGTAAAGGAAAGTTTATATAAGATTTTGATTTTGTGAAGGAGGTGCAATTTATGTAGAAGAGAGGGGGTTTTTGCAAATAGGAGAGGATGAGGTGTCCCTCTTTTGGCCACTTGGCCGGCCATGGAAGAGAGAGAGAGAAAGAGGGGCATTAATGGTAGAAGTGTGTGGAGTTTGTTGGAATTTTGGAAAAGGTTGGAATTTTGGAAAATTGGAAAATCTCGTGGCTTGTGGAGGAAGGAAGAGAAATAAAGAAAAAGGAAAAAGAAAAGAATTTAAAAGGAGAAGATATTTTCTTTGGCTTGGAAAATGAAAATATTGAAAAGACAATTTCCCGGTTTAAGTCGAAGATGCGGAAAACATTTCGGAAAATACCGAAATCGTCCCGAAATCAAGTATCTTGGAACGACTCGTAAATTTACCAAAAATCAATAATAATATTTTAAGACTCATGGTGAAATTCGTTTGGAGAAATAATTTATAGTTTAAAACTAAAAATCCCGGAATCAGTTAGCTACCGACTCCGGTGGAATTTTCATAAAATCATAAAATTCCCAGAAAAAGTATTTAGGTAAGAAATACGATTCTAAGAAATAATGCCTAAAGGACTTTCTAGAATTTCCTAACTGTTTGTAAGATAAAAATCTGGGAATCGATCAGCGACACTGGTCGACACCGGTTTTGAAGATTTTCAATTAATTCAGGAAAATTCCAGAAAATCATATAAAATCTAAAATATTGGAAAATAATATTTGAAACTGAAATCGGTCAAATACAGAAGTAAATCGAAAAAATACGATCGAAAAACTGAATACGCAACTAAGTACGTATTCCAGGAACGGGGTATTACAATCCATCCACCTTACAAAAAATTTCGTCCTCGAAATTTCAGGAAATGAAAGATAACGGTAGAGAAGGATAAGAAGAAAGAATTTTACCAATCAAGTTGTGAAGAGTTGCGGATAACGCTCACGGATAACATCCTCTCGTTCCCACGTGGCCTCTCCTGGCGCATGCCTGTTCCAAGACACCAACACTAATGGTATAGCCTTATCTTCAATATCTTGACACTTCTGTCCAAAATGGCCATCGGTTGCTCTTGGTATGACAAATCTGGTTGTAGTTCCAGTTCGGAGTGATCCAGGATATGACTATCATCCTTGACATACTTCCTCAACTGTGATACGTGGAATACATTGTGAACTCCGTCCAACGATGGCGGTAATGCCAATCGATAAGACACATCTCCCACACGGTCCAAAATCTCGAATGGGCCGATATATCTCGGACTAAGCTTTCCACGAGTACCGAACCGGATTACTCCTTTTGTAGGTGATATCTTCAAAAATACATGGTCTCCTGTCTTGAATTCCAATGGCCTTCTCTGAGTGTCAGCCCAACTTTTCTGCCGACTCTGAGCTGCCCTGAGGTGATCTCTGATGATTCTGACTTTATCTGTTGTCTGAATCAGGATCTCTGGCCCCAAAAGTCTCCTCTCACCGACTTCGTCCCAACATATCGGTGACCTACACTTCCTTCCATACATGCTTCAAATGGTGCCATCTTGATACTTGCCTGATAGCTGTTATTATAAGAAAATTCAGCCAAATGAAGATGATCTTCCCATGATCCTTGAATTCAATCATGCAAGCCCGCAACATGTCTTCAAGAATCTGGATAGTCCTTTCAGATTGTCCGTCTGTCTGAGGGTGATAGGAAGTACTGAATTTCAGACGAGTTCCTAGACTGTCTTGGAGACTTTCCCAGAAATGTGATCTGAATCTTGTGTCTCTGTCTGATACAATACTAACTGGAACTCCATGTAGACGAACTATCTCCTTCATGTACTTGTCTGCCAAAACCTCTGTTGTCTGACCTACCCTGAACGGTATGAAGTGAGCTGATTTGGTGAGGCGATCAATGATTACCCATACAGCATTATTACCCTTAGGACTATGAGGTAATGCCGTAACAAAATCCATGGTGATGTTGCTCCCACTTCCATTCGGGTATTGGTAAGGGTTGTAGAAGTCCAGCTGTCCTCTGATGTTCTATCTTTATCTGCTGACAAACTAAGCACTTGGCTACATACTGGGCTATCTCCCTTTTCATAGCATTCCACCAAAACTGCTTCTTTATGTCTTGATACATTTTGTTTCCCCCTGGGTGTATGGAATAGGCTGAACTGTGTGCTTCTGCTAGAATCTTCTGTCGAACTTCTCCTTGGGAACGCAAAGTCTGCTACCAAAATACAAGGCATCATCCGGATGAATACTGATATCAGTCCTCAATCCAGCCTCTACTTGAGCTCGGAATTGCTGTAATCTGGGTCTTCCTTTTGAGCTTCCTTGATCTCATCTATCAATGCTGACTGAATCTGCAAGGTCATGAACTGTCCTGCCTTATCAGTTCCTTGAACTATCATCAAGTCCAATCTTATGATGTCTTGGATCAACTCGTTCTGTTGAGTAAGTTGGACTAGTACTCTATTCTCTGGCTTCCTGCTCAGTGCATCTGGAACTGTATTGACCTTGCCCGGATGATATTGCAAGTCTATATCATAGTCCGCCATTAGCTCCAGCCACCGCCTCTGCCTCATGTTCAATTCCTTCTGTGTGAAAAATATTTGAGGCTCTTGTGATCCGTGTATATTAACACCTTGTCTCCCAGAAGATAATGCCTCCAGATCTTTAAGGCAAATATTACAGCTGCTAGCTCCAAGTCATGAGTTGGGTAATTTCGCTCATGAGGCTTCAGTTGCCTGGATGCATAGGCTATAACATGATCGTGTTGCATTAGTACACACCCCAGGCCTTTTCCGGACGCATCACTGAATATGACCATCCCTCCTCTACCTGAGGGAGTCCTCAAGATTGGAGCTGTAATGAGTCTTTGCTTCAATTGCTCAAAGGCTGCAGTACATTCTTCTGTCCATATGTACCTTTCTCCTTTCCGGGTGAGCTTGGTTAACGGGGCTGCAATCTTAGAGAAATCTTGGACAAAGCGTCTGTAATATCCGGCTAGTCCAATAAAACTCTTAATTTCAGTCACCGTCTTTGGAATTGGCCAGTCCTTCACTGCCTGGACTTTTGCTGGGATCAACTAAAATTCCTTCTGCTGAAAACCATGTGTCCAAGGAAGGCTATACTGTCCAACCAAAAGTCACACTTGCTCCTCTTAGCATGAAGCTGCTCCTGCTGGAGAGTCTGCAATACTATCCTCAAGTGTTCTGCATGCTCCCTGTTGTTCTTTGAATAGATCAAGATGTCATCTATAAAAACAACTACAAACTGATCCAAATAGGGCGAGAACACTCTGTTCATCAAATCCATGAAAACTGCAGGGGCATTGGTGACTCCGAAAGGCATAACTAGAAACTCATAGTGGCCATAACGGGTCCTGAATGCCGTCTTCGGAATATCCTCTTTTCTTCACCCTAAGCTGATGGTAACCCGATTGTAAATCTAATTTAGAGAATACTCGGGCTTCATGAAGCTGATCAAACAGATCATCAATCCTTGGTAAGGGATACTTGTTCTTGATGGTAACTTTGTTCAATTCTCTATAATCAATACAAAGCCTTTTACCACCATCCTTTTTGTTTGCCAATAGTACTGGAGCTCCCCATGGTGAAGTACTTGGTCGAATTAATCCCTTGTCAGAGTATTCTTGCAGCTGCTTCTTTAGAATCTCTAACTCCGTGGGTGCCATCCTGTACGGAGCCTTGGATATAGGAGCCGAGCCTGGAACAGTATCAATAGAGAATTCAATCATCCTGTCAGGCGGAAGTCCTGAGATTTCAGCAAACACTCCTGGGAATTCATCCCACACCGGTAATCTCTGCTGAATCTCCGAAGTAGTCATCCGAGTCTTTCTCTTGGTAGACTTCACTTCTCCACTAAATTGGAATTCAGGCTGAAGGGGATTCTGAAATTAATCTTCTTCTCCCTACAGTCAATAACTGCATAATATTGGCTGAGCCAGGTCATGCCTAAGATTACGTCGTACCCTTTGGTGTCTAGTACGAGCATATCTATGGCCAAGGTCTTGTTACAAAGTTCTACTGGACAATCAGTGCAAACTCTAGTAGATATGACTACTCCATTCTCTGTACTAATCTCCCATTTGTGGTCTAAAGATTTAACAGGTATAGAATGCAATGCCACAAAATGATCTGAGATATAACAATGGGAAGCACCGGAATCGAAGAGGGCTAAAACAGGTTTTGAGTGTACCCTGATTTTACCTGTTATCACTTCCTCAGAAGTCTCAGCCTCTTCTTCCGTCAAGTTGTAAGCTTGACCCCTTCCACGCCCTGCAGCAGTCCTAGCTCCTCTTGGACTGGGCGAATAGCTTGTTGTGGAGGAGGGGGAGGAGCTCTCCTGATCATCGGTCCTTGGTTCCTCTGTCCAAGTGGCCCTAGAAGTGATCTCTGTCCATTTGATCCCTGTAGTGCTGGCAAAGCTTGGCCGGCTATCCCCATTCTTCTGTGTGGACAGGCTTCTATGGAATGGTTCGGGAACCACATACCAAGCATAATCCATTTGCCCTACGGCAATTCTGTCGAATGTGACCTGGTTTCTGACAATAGCTACAGAAGGATAATGGTTGGGCCGTCTGGTAAGGAGCTGGTCGGAATGGTTGCCTCATTGTCTGAACCTTTGCTGCTCTGTATGGGCCTCCTCTTCCTATTGGTGAAATGGCCTCTTCATGGCCTGGTTCCTCATTTGGTTCACTTGCTTCTTCTCTAGCCCACGCTCCACTTCTCGAGCTATGGTGAGAACTTCTGAATAAGTCTTCAGCTGCTGGGGCATTAAGAAGACCTGGATGTCTATCTGCAAGCCCTGCTGAAATCTACTTGCCCGCTTCTCCTCATCAGTTACCATGTATGGAGCAAAGCGGCTAAGTCTGAGAAATTCCGCGGCATACTCGTCCACGGACCTATTCCATTGCTGAAGTCGGATAAACTGCTCTTCCATGTCCTTCTGAGCAGTGGCAGGGAAGAATCTGCTATAGAAACTCTTGGAGAATGTGTCCCAGGTGACAGGCTTCTCCAATCTTGCCTCCTCAGCTAGCCACCATGTTCTGGCTATATCCTTCAATTGAATCTTAGCAACCTCCACCTGATTCTCCTTTGGAACTCGAGCTGCATTCAACAAGTCTGAGGTATCTGTCAGCCATTGCTCAGCATCCAGGGGTTTCTCTTCACCCGTGAATATGGCTGGTTGCAGCCGTCTGAAGTCTGAAATATTTCCCGGCCTCTGTTCCTTTGGAGCTGCTAACTCTTGCCGAAGGAGTTCCGTCTGTTGTTGCTGATTCTCCATCATTGTCTGAATAACCCTCAGAATATCGACATTCTCTCCCGTGGGTCCATTTGATGCTTGCCCAAAGTTGTTACGACCCGACCTTCTCTCCATACTTAGTTGGTAAAAGATAACTGGAATTTAGAAAAATGGAAGGATTTTAGGATATAAGGGAAGGAATCAAGAAGGAATCAAGAAAGACTAGATAACTTTGTACATTGTAGTTGGCAATAGCAAATTTCATTAATTTGCTGCTTGATTGTACTATAGGTGTGAGAGCCTAGGCTCTGATACCAACCTGTAACGCCCCGATCCCACGGATACGGGAACGTCACTGCGACGTATATACGTAGGTCAGAAAATGCCCCCACGTATATACGCTAAGCATTTAGTACAACAAGGATCAGAGTACACGACAAAGCGTGATATTCATACATATGCCAACTTAAAAGTACAAGTACAAGTTATCACAAGATATGATAAAATATTACACATTACATGTATCTTTTATCACAACCAAGTCCAAAAGTAAAAGATACAATATGAACACAAAATGCTCACGAGTAGGATGAAGATCCCGTGAGTCAAAGAGAGAGATCTGGCACAAGGACTGGAGCTAGTCTGCCTGCTTACTAAGAAAAGCTTGATCTTCTGTGGACGGATCCACTTCGATCCAAGCTTCAGAACCTGAACATACAAATCCAAGGGAGTAAGGACCTCCCAACAATGAACAGACTACAGCCAAATGGCTAAGAGACATGAATAAGAAAGATAGAACAACATAATGAATATCAATTAGCAAGAAATGAAAGCATGAAGAGATAAAGTCAGAATACAATGAATCCACAGTTAGAGTCTATTATTATTATTACTTGTCTTACTGTGATATCTAGCTATGTGACCCAGCGTCCCAGGGCACATAGATCCATATCCTAGTAAAGCAAGGTTGTTATTGGAAACCAGCGGGATTATCAACGAACTATGTTTACAGTGGGTCCCGTACATGCCCGGGACAACGATCCAGGATTGTTCCGTTGCTTGGTGACGGAAACCAGCCGCTAGGCTAACAGGAGGGACTTATGTATGCCCTTTATCATGATGGTACCAGTAATGAGGGAGCAAGCACTCCCCTCGGTCCCCTGGAGGCCCACAGGTTAGACCGGAAATATAGTTGCACAACATACCTAATACCACTATAAACATGACACATATTGATATCCACATGTTTTCCCCCGACCCAATGTAAGTTGGTCCATTTTATACAAAAGTCAAGTGTATCATACTTGGTGTTAAGAGATAGCATGATAAGTGGTGATATTCATTAATTAACAAGTTATGAAATGAGAATATACAATAACAAGTCATGAAGTAACAAGAGGTAACATCCATCAAGTAACAGGTCATGAAGTACCATCCATGAAGCATAAACAAGAATAATATATCCCACATGTATCAAGGGTATGATCCAAATTCAGAAAAGAAATCAACTATAATAAACAGCCTAAATTAGTCGACTAGGTGGAATGGTTAGTCGACTAATAGTGGTCTCTAGTCGACTAACAGTCTGGACTAGTCGACTAAAACTGGGTTCCAGAGAGTTGGAATTCTGTAGTTAGTCGACTATGGTGGAAAGGGTAGTCGACTAACAATGATCTATAGTCGACTAATAGTTAAGGTAAGTCGACTAACAGTGATTTCCAGAGAGTTGGGGTTTATTTTCAGGAAAAGTTAGTCGACTAATAATCAAGATAAGTCGACTAAAACTGTGTTTCAGAACAGGGGTTGTTTCAAATAAGGATTTCAAGTCGACTAACTCCTAGGTCAAGTCGACTAATCGTGGTCTGAAAACAGGGTACAGAACAGAATTTGATGGTTGAATTTGAAGGCCAAAAGCATGATTTTGAAGGCACAAGTGTACATGAATTGTAAACACAAGTATACTAAAAAGTTTACAAGTCTTGGTGAGTAAAAATACTCACTCGAATGGTTAATTGGAGCTATACGCGTTCGAAAGGAGCGTTGCCGACAAACTTGATCCTCGGCGATAATAGACACGATCCCAATCCAAAAGTTGTAGTTGCTTGAGATGGAGATGATGACTTTGTGGTGTTTTGGAGTTGGGGTTGAGGTTGAGATGAAGGAGGGATTTTGGTGAAGGCCAAATCTTTGTTGAAGTGAAGAAAAGAAATGAAATGTAAAGGAAAAGTTTATATAAGATTTTGATTTTGTGAAGGAGGTGCAATTTATGTAGAAGAGAGGGGGTTTTTGCAAATAGGAGAGGATGAGGTGTCCCTCTTTTGGCCACTTGGCCGGCCATGGAAGAGAGAGAGAAAGAGGGACATTAATGGTAGAAGTGTGTGGAGTTTGTTGGAATTTTGGAAAAGGTTGGAATTTTGAAAAATTGGAAAATCTTGTGGCTTGTGGAGGAAGGAAGAGAAATAAAGAAAAAGGAAAAAGAAAAGAATTTAAAAAGGAGAAGATATTTTCTTTGGCTTGGAAAATGAAAATATTGAAAAGACAATTTCCCGGGTTTAAGTCGAAGATGCGGAAAACATTTCGGAAAATACCGAAATCGTCCCGAAATCAAGTATCTTGGAACGACTCGTAAAATTTACCAAAAATCAATAATAATATTTTAAGACTCATGGTGAAATTCGTTTGGAGAAATAATTTATAGTTTTAAAACTAAAAATTCCGGAATCAGTTAGCTACCGACTCCGGTGGAATTTTCATAAAATTATAAAATTCCCAGAAAAAGTATTTAGGTAAGAAATACGATTCTAAGAAATAATGCCTAAAGGACTTTCTAGAATTTCCTAACTGTTTGTAAGATAAAAATCCGGGAATCGATCAGCGACACTGGTCGACACCGGTTTTGAAGATTTTCAATTAATTCAGGAAAATTCCAGAAAATCATATAAAATCTAAAATATTGGAAAATAATATTTGAAACTGAAATCGGTCAAATACAGGAAGTAAATCGAAAAAATACGATCGAAAAACTGAATACGCAACTAAGTACGTATTCCAGGAACGGGGTATTACAGGATATTAGTTGGTGATTAGCTTCAACAAGATGATTAGAAGCTTATCATGGTGATTCCGGTGTCAAAGCTTAAAGATCACACCTTTGCACTTGGAGAATCACGGAGTTTGGACCGAGTCTACTTGAAGATGAAGATCGTCAAGAAGACTTAGGTATCTAGTTTAGAGTTTGTATTTTAGATCCATATTTGTAAAGCTTAGTTTAGTTGATATGCTCAAGTGAACACAAAACACACACGTTTTATGATTTGATATTGGTTTTTATGAATAGTTGATCAAACAAGTTTACATATGTTATATGTACAGTAGATGTTTTCTATTTATACATACATGCTTTAACTTGGTAAACAAACTTATTTTGATATCCCTATTCATGTTTTGAAAAAATCAAGTTTGACAAAATACAAGGTTTTGTTTTGATAAAATTGGCAAGACACAAAAATGAATTGATATGATTGATATATGTCTTGAAATTTTTATCACAAGTTTGGTTATCAAAGTAAAATGATAAAACAAGTTTTAGAAAAACATATTTTTAGAAAAACAGTTTTTATTGTGATTAAAACTATTTTTTAGATTTACTGTGAATTTATGGGATTTTTATTGAGTGAAAAGACCTATTTTCAAATCCCGTATCTGTGCAGAACTGAGGACTGTGCTGACAGGCTGGTCGGTCGACCGTGACGGTCGACCGCACCAAGGGCCGGTCGACCGATGTGCACAGACGTGCACGTCTGTTAGGCACAGTGGACGGTCGACCGAGCCGGTCGACCGGGTCTGAGAGCTCTGCTCTCGGTTTATTTCGGTCGACCGGGCCGGTCGACCGCCTTTGCCCAACGGTCACATTTTTGACCGTTGGCGGTCGACCGGACCGGTCGACCGGCAGTCTGTCAGGCTGCCACATCAGCCTAACGGCTAGTTTTCCTAGGGGCTATATATACCCCATTTCTCCATTGTTTTGGAAAAGATTTTTAGAGCTAAAAAATTCCAGACTTTCTCTAGTGTTTAAAAGAGTTTTTAAAAGGGTTTTTAAGCCAAAAAGATTTCATCTTATTTGTTTTTGGGTTTTTGGAAAATCAAAGAAAACTAGGTTTTGGGATTTTGATTTGGTATTTCATTTTCTATCTTATACAAGAGATTTCCCAAGTAGTTTTTCTTTGTTGCTTGTTTCTAAAAACACTTTGATTCCACACTTGAGCTATATCATACTATCCTAAACTATTAGGATCTTTGTTTTGTGGAAAAAGAAAGAAAGAGAGAGTTTTGAGGTTGTTGTTTGTAACCTCTAAGTTGTACACCCTTATTCTTGTTGTATCCCTCTTAGGTAGAGGTGATCGGGTGATTGGTTTGTATCCCTCAAGTGTGAGGTGATTGAGATTGGTTGTGAGCCTCTTTGGTAGAGGTGTTGTTGTTGGTTGTTGTTGGCCTCGGTGGAGGTTGTATTGAGAGAGGAGTTAGGTACTCCTAGAGTTGTAAGAAATCCTCTTTGGTAGAGGTTCCCTCGGTGGGAGTTGAGATAGTAGAAATCCTACACGGTGGTGTAGGCGGGGATGTAGAGCAAGGTGCTCGAACCTCGAAAACAAATCTTGGTGTTTGCGTTTTGATCCATTGTCTCTCTAACTCTCTCTCTTATAATTGTGCAAAGCATCATACTCATCATCATATCATACTTGCTTGTGTTGAGCATTGATTCATTCATATCATATATTGCTTGTGTTGTGCCTTGCATTTCTTATTGTCATATCTATTATATGCTTGGCTTGATTGTGTGTATTTCATATTGCTTGGATTGCTTGTGTGTGTGCCTAACTTATACTCATCCAACAAGAGCTTCACATAGCACCTCAACCCATTTCAAGGGGAATCAAGGGGAGTTAGTCCAGAGCCTCGCAAGGGGAATTCGGCAACACTCTTGTGTTATACATAAGTGTTTAATTAAAAGAAGTTTAATTTGGTCATCTTAGTTTTAATTCCGCATTATTTGTTCATAAGTGACCATTAGATTAGCCATCACCTATTCACCCCCCCTCTAGGTGTTTTTCAATTGGTATCAGAGCTAGTGCTCCTGATACTTAGGCTTAACATCCTAGGAGTGATCCATTTGCTTGCTAATCTCATTTGCATTTGTTTGTTTGCACATTCATAGTTTACCATGGACTTCATGACCCCTCCTAGCTTTGACCCTTCCAACATTGATGTTTGGAAGTATAGGATGTCCATGTACCTAAAGACCCTAGGTTTGCATGTTTTCCTTGCGGCCACCAAGAGATGTTATCTTGGTGATTGCAATCATATAGGAGCCAATGCACAAGCCCTAGAGCCATTAGAAGCACATTATCTAAAGAATATCTTTTACGTGTTTCTAACTTTGATTCCGCTTTTGTAGTGTGGAACAAATTGACATCAACCACCACCTCCAAGCTTCAAGTCCAAATCCAACAAGAAGAGGAATCTAGTGGAGAATCCGAACCACAACAATGCTACATGGTCCAAGGGAATGACTCCCTTGAGGTACAATCGGAAACTCAACTAGATAGTAATGATTGTGCTAGTTCTTCAAATGATTTTGTTGATCCCCATGCTTTAAATGAAGAACTATCTATTGTGTGTGAAAAATTAATTGAGAAGTATAAAATTTTGAAAAAGAAAAGTCTAGATATTGAAAAAGAAAATAAGTGTTTGCATTCTAGACTTGATTGTGTTTTGCAAGAAAAGGTTGAGGTCCATAATGAGAGGGATTCATTAAAATCTCAACTTGATCTTGCACTTAAAGAAAATAACTTTTTGAAAAATAAAAATGATTGCCATGTTCTTTTGAAGAAAAATGAAAACTTGTCTTAACTTGTCTTCAACAGTTGATTTTGTTTTAAAAGAAAATGATTCTTTGAAAATTAAGATTGCTTCAATTTCTAAAGATTTGGATGCATGTTTAAAGAAAATATTGTTTTGCAAAATAAAATGGATGCACATGTTTGCCATGCTAGTGTAGCCTCTTCATCTAGACTACCTAATGCATGTACCTCTTCTTCTAGGATTAATGATGATATTTGTATGCTAAAGAAGAGAGTAGATTGTTGGGCTCCACTATGAGCCAATGTGCTAAGAACCATACACGCTTGGAATCCTTGGTTCGAAAGAAACAAGTTCCATCTTCTATGCATGCACACCCTTCACGACATACACATGCTCCACACGGACACACCCATCACAAGTATGCTCATGTGTACACTTGTACACATTGTGAACGTAGGGGCCACCTTGCTAAATTTTGTTATGATAGATTACATACTCCTAATTTAGCAAAGAATTTTGTTTGGGTTAGAAATGAGACTAACCCCCATGGACTCAATAAGAGATGGGTACCAAAGACCACCCCTCCTATTATTTTGATGTAGGTGTGGGCTCTCACATGACGTGAGAGTGATGACACCTTGGAGTGGATGCGTTTCGGACTTCATGGAAATCAAATTGGATGCATCACTTTCAAGGGAAGGTTTGGTGGAGAGGACCACCATGTTTTGGAGACAAGGAGAGTTGCTTCTTCGGTTTGGTAACAATCCTTTACTCCCATTTATTGTTTACATGCTTTCCATGTTTTAATGTTTATAGCATGTTTTTGATGTCTATGG
This sequence comes from Agave tequilana, assembly GCA_038442645.1. Lineage (NCBI taxonomy): Eukaryota > Viridiplantae > Streptophyta > Magnoliopsida > Asparagales > Asparagaceae > Agave > Agave tequilana. Next base: position 31,548 of record JAVJIF010027996.1, on the reverse strand, counting down.
ATTAGTATGTTCATTCCATGATTATTAGATCCTTGACATACATGTATAGTATTTGAGACACATATGCTTATATGAACCCATATTTAGTGATCTCACTTTTGTTTAAGCTATAATGTACATCATGAATCTAATACATGTGAATTTACATAATAATCATGTTTTAGTTTTATCATGATGACTTTTATATTTGTTTTGATGCTTCTTGTTTTGAATATATGTTTAGATGTTTGTTTTCATTAAGACTAGTATATACTTGTACATAGAGTGGGCTACAAATAAATCTATATATGTTGAGCTTGATTGCTTATTTGAACCCATTAGATGTGCTAGTATAGTCTAGTTTTGATGATTCATACATTTTAAACTTGTATTCCATTTTTGAATTTGTTTTATGATTGTGTGTTTCACTTCATGTATATGTTTGTATTGCCAAACTTTAAGATATACATGTATACCCCTTGAGTCATTTGCCCTTCATGCAAATCTATATTTGGACTCAATTGTGTTTAGGAATATGTATGTATACTTCATGTTTGACAATTCATACATATACCTTGAAATGAAATTTGTTGTGATAAAAATTTAGTTTTTCATGTTTCATGTATTTATGTTTAACTTCATGTATATGTCCATCTAGTTCAAACTAATCTTATACATATACATCTTTTTGAGCCACGTGCCTTCATGAATATTCATTTAGTGGACTCGTTGAGTTTTGAATATGTATGTATATTTTAGCTTGTATTAGACATACATATGCCTTGAAGATTAAATAAGGAGTTTTATATGATTTTTCATGTTTTTGATGGAAGTATGTTTTAAGGAATAATGAGCTCAATGAAATATTTTTCATGATTATGATCTTCACATATTATTTGTACACTCATATCTATTGCTCATGTTTTGTTTCTCATGAGTTATACTTTATTGGTTAGAGTGATGATTATCATGTGAATTTCAATTTTGTTTTATTCCTTGCTTGAAGGATTTCGTGCTAGTTAACAAGTTTTTCATTTAACTAGTTGCGGTGTTCTTCATTTTGGTAGTGATTTTCAAACAAAACTACATTTTCAAATCTATCTTTGAAAACCCTACCTTCTAAGGGCGGTAGGATGGGAGATCATGTTCATGTATGCCCTAAATTGAAAATCTTTAAAACTTGAATTATGATTGGGTGGTAGAGAATATGATGTATACACTTGAACTTATTGTTATGTCAATTGGTATCATTGAACTCTTTCAATTGGTATCATTTTGATCTTCTTGTATACTCATATATGTTTTGTATGTATGTATGCTTTAAATTCCAAGTATATCAATTTCTATTGGTATCTATTTTTCATACATATATATGTTTGTGTTTATGCTAGTGCTTGAGTTTCAATTTTGTTTAAATTGATTACTTTTGAATTGTTATCAAGACTATGCATGTCTTTAGTTTGTTTTTCATAAAGGGGGAGAAAATTAATTTTGTACTTCAATTGGTATTTGTACTCCCACTCTTTATGATTAAAAGTTGTTATTTTGAACATATGATATCAACATCAAATTTGTTATATATTTTCAAAAATGAAATATATTCTTACAATTGGTATCAAAATTTGTGTTTAGACATTCAAAGTTTGTTATGTTGTTTTACAATTGGTAATTTGTTATGTTTAAATTACAATTGGTATCTCAAAATGTTGTTTAAAGAAAATATTCAAAGCCTTGATTTGTATTTCCTATATGCAAGGAGAGCTTAACATCTCTCTTACATATAGATTCATGTTGAGTATATTATAAATTGAGGAGCTTGACAACTCTTCTTTATATGATATACGTGTGTAGGGGGAGCTTCACATCTCCTCTTATGTATTACATAATATGTGTTATGTGAATTGGGGCATGTCATCCCTTCTTCATGTAATGCATATGTGTAGGGAAGCTAACTTAGCGTCTTCCTCTTCATGAATGTATATAGCATATAACATATATTGATCCTTGTTTATTGGTATCAAGATGCTTCATTGACATATTTTTTAAGTGATATCATGTTTGTAGTCACCCCTTATTGATTTTTTTTGTTTTAGACAAAAAGGGGGAGAACATTGTTTGCATTGTTTTGATTAACAAAAAGGGGGAGAAAGATTTTTACCCTCATTTTATCTATGGTTTTGATTGTTTACCCCTTTGTTGATGATTGACAAAAAGGGGGAGAAGTATTTGAGTTTTATATGCATGCTTATGTTTATGCATATATTATGTTTTAATCTCAAGAATATTAAGTTTAATTGATATATAGAGTTTGCTTTGTAATTGGTATCTAGAGCTTATTTTGTTTTGAATATTCCATTTGATATCTAGAACCATTTATTGTTTATGCATATGCATGTTTCATGTTTAATATTCATTGCATATATTTATTGTTTATCCCTATGCATGAGTTAAGGGGAGCTTCCTTGAAGCTTATCTTTAATCCATGCATATATAACTCCATGAGTTTTGTCATCATCAAAAAGGGGGAGATTGTTGGCCCAATGGCCTTCCACTCTAGTTTTGATGATGATCAACACTCATGTAGTTATGTTTACTAATATTCTTGTGTTTCTAAGTTTCAGATCATTAACAGGATATTAGTTGGCGATTAGCTTCAACAAGATGATTAGAAGCTTATCATGGTGATTCCGGTGTCAAAGCTTAAAGATCACACCTTTGCACTTGGAGAATCACGGAGTTTGGACCGAGTCTACTTGAAGATGAAGATCGTCAAGAAGACTTAGGTATCTAGTTTAGAGTTTGTGTCTTAGATCCATATTTGTAAAGCTTAGTTTAGTTGATATGCTCAAGTGAACACAAACACACACGTTTTATGATTTGATATTTGGTTTTTATGAATAGTTGATCAAAACAAGTTTACATATGTTATATGTACAGTAGATGTTTTTTATTTATACATACATGCTTTAACTTGGTAAAAAAACTTATTTTGATATCCCTATTCATGTTTTGGAAAAATCAAGTTTGACAAAATACAAGGTTTTGTTTTTGATAAAATTGGCAAGACACAAAAATGAATTGATATGATTGATATATGTCTTGAAATTTTTATCACAAGTTTGGTTATCAAAGTAAAATGATAAAACAAGTTTTAGAAAAACATATTTTTAGAAAAACCTTGGTCATGAAGACCTTCCGGTGCTTCCGTGCTCGAAGCATCAGGCCACCCCCAGAGAGGACTTCTTTAAATCTTCCTTGATCGATCTGGATAACAAGGTTCTCAAAAGTGCAGGATCTGGGCCGCGGGCATGTTTCCTTGTTGCGCCAGAGAACTGCGGCAGGTTTGCAGAGAACCTTTTCCGTCTCCGCAGAGACTTTGCTTGAAGATTTAGCCAGAGAAGATCTGGCTGCACCGGCTTTTCTGAATTCAGAGATGGACCCGAAGGTCTGTTCGTCGCATTGCGACACTTGATTCTCAGCAGAGGAGAATACAGTCCCCAGCGGAGTCGCCATCTTGTTTTCCATTATGTTTGCAAAGGGGGAAAACTTACAAAAAAGGTTTGAGGAGCTAAATTACAAGTATTCTCAAAAGATTACAAGTAGATCTCCTCAGAGATTCTGGGAAAATGTGCCGATAGGAGTCTGGTCAGCGCGCGACCACTTTGTCCCTTTGACGATGCGAGCGATGAGATTCCCTTCTCGCCTGGTTCCGGGAATCAGAGAATAGAGGATTGGTAGAATCCTCTGGCTACTTCTCAAAACCACTTCTGTGAGGAATTCCTTCTCGCCTGGTTCCGGAGATTCCTTGAGGAAAAGAGGTTGTTAGGGTATCGCCACCCTGAGAAGAGAAGTATTTCTCTTGAAAGGTCTCTGAATTAGAGATTGCACGGTGCGTTGATGAAGAAGTCCGATCTTTGAGAAGACGCCAATCTCGCCGATGATCAATTGATGATCCTCCTCGATCTGATGCGATGCGATGCGATCCGATCCCTCTCCCTTGTGCCCCTGATGGGCTATTTATAGGGAAAGTAAGGGTATAATCGTCCCCTTTGAAGATATAGAAACAGATTGAACCGAATCTGTTTGAATCTGGAAAGTAGCCTTGCTGCGAGGCTATAATAGCTTCCGCGGAGCTAGAAAATGGCAAGTCGGTTGATCTTTCCGATGTGTTATGATCCTTTCCATATCGTTGATTGATTCTCCTTGATCCACTTACTCGTTTCAAGAGAGTCAAGAGATTGTGGCAATCACCTGCCATATTTGAATCCTGATTGGATTTGATTAGATTGAATCCGATCTTATCAGGAGATTTGATTGGTCAAGGGTTGACCATAGCAGGCTGATGGCGGAGCTGCCCGCTTTGAAGCTCATAGCGGAGCTAGAGGCAATTCCTGGCGAAGTCCGAAAAGAGGCTTTTCGGCAAAGCTGTCAGTTAGCTTCCTGGCGATGCTCTGGATGATGTTAGCCTCTCAAACGAGGCTATCTCTTTGGGCTAATGTAATGCTAAATGCTAGCATTTTAGACCTGCTGAGGTCTGTTTAGAAACAATCCGGGTTCACTGTTCTGCTTGCTGGATCAGTGGAGTCCAAACCGCTTCCTCGTCCCTTGGAGTTGGGTGAAAAACTGGTCTTCAGCTCGTCTGTCCCTTGTCTTTTGTAAATGTCAACAAGTTTAGACATCGTTCGGACCAATGAGAATCTTGTCTTTTTTAAGTGTCAACAAGACCCCCTTCAAAGTTTTCGAGAGTCTGCAATAGCTCAGACTCCGAAATACTTTGAACTGCTGTGATGGTGGTGTGGAATATGAACGTCGCCATGATGGTTGAGTTCAGCTTCGCCTTCAATCCTACTTTGGGATGAATTCGCCGAAGAATTGCACTGGTTCGCGAGTAACTTCGCGTCGGGGTAGCTCCGTATCTGGGCTTCCAAGAAATAAGTTCGCCTTGGAACTCCTGTTGCCTTTTCAAAGCCAACTGCCGTGGGGCGGTTACGAGGAGGATCATTCCTTCTTTCGCGCAATCGAGAGAGATGTTCTCCGATTTGCACGTTTCCAAGGGAGGATATTCCCTTTATTCAAGGCGCCATAAGTGCCTTTTATGAGGGAGACGTTTTCTTCCTTGTACGGTTCCAATGGGAACCGTCCCTGTCATCAAGGCGCAATCAATGCCTTAAGTGCGCTCGTACTTCCACGCTTGAGGTGGTTGTGCTCAGGCCATGGGGCCTATAAATAGGACACTCGAGGTCCTCTGAAGAGAAGTGCCTTGCCTTTCTTCTTCCCTTCTCTTGGTTGAAAGAGATACTCAGATCTCTGAATTAGTGGGAAAACCCACTCTGGTTGTCTAACCGGCCAAGGACCAGTAAGTCTTGATCATTCAAAGACTTCACCGCTTTTTAGGGAACTCATCTCCCTTGATTTAGCTTTGGCAGCTCGCTTCAGAGATTAGCTTCCCTTGTTCTTCATCTTGCAATTGGCTGCTGCAGAGAAGGATCTCATCACGGCTTTCTGCGAAACCATCATCTTGATTTGATCAGAAAGACCATTGCTTGTTAAGTCCGCTGCGCAGGCAGGACTTGGGACTTGGCTTCTTCAATAGTTGAGCCAGTCTTGCCATATTGGCGAGGTTGAGACTGTTCTTTACAAGATCAGTCTGACTTTGCCGTATAGGCGAGGCTAGGACTTGGCGTTTGCTGAGCCAGCCCATGGTTGCTGTGCAGGTGGAACTTGTCCTCTGCTGAAGTCGGATTGCTTTGCCGCTGAAGAATCTGACTTAATGTTTTTGCAGCTCTTTCTGTGCTTAACTGCTAACTTGCTTCAATTTGCCTTGCAGCGAGCTATGCTTGCCAGTCTGGTGACTTGATGGAAGAAGCCATAAAATTGCCTTATGCTTCCCCGGTTGAAGCTTTACTTTTAAGCAGGAGGAACAATTCGGGGCAGCGGATGCGCGTCCCAGGGGCTGTTGGCAGCCTCTTATCCGAGATGATTCGATCTGAGGTGAGGCTGGCTGCCGACTTTCAACTTTGGTGGCCTTCGTCGGGGACGATCCACTTCATGGGAGTGGGCCTCACACCCGTCAGATCACTAGCATCAAAACTAGTTCCCATTATAGGTGATCTGACGTGTTGGCGGCGATAAGCTTTTATTGCCAGGCTTCAACAAAATGGCCTGGTAAGATCTGCCATTTTGTGAAGAAAAATGACCGTGTCCTCGCGGCACCATCTGCTCATGTGCGAAGGATTACGGCCTTGTGCAGGAGGAAGGCCTTTCCTGTCCCGTTGATCTGGCTTGGTAGCAGATAAAACCGCTTGTATGCCTCAAAAGATCTTTGTTGGGCAACTGAGTGTGTTGTATGAACACAACTTCGATGTAATATCAATGTACCCTTGCTTTTGAATCAATGAAAGTTCATTGTCTGATCATCTGATTTGCTTGCTTTCACTGAGAGTCTGGCCATAGCTGGGCTGAACTGTATGCAGAGTTAAGGACATTGTCCTTTCTTCGAATGATCTTCGCGAGACCGGCATGTCCCGCAAACAGCAGCCTCTTTGGCGGGCTAAGGTAGACCTCCTGGCGAAGTCTTTGAAAGTTTGTGCGAAGCCCGCACTTTGCTCCTGCGCGGAGTTAACCCTTTAGGGGTTGAACCGTCGCACTTTGGGAAAAGCGCCTCAGGCGCTTCGGGCACTGTTTCGAATTAATTCGAAACGGCGGCATGTGCCTTTTTCGAGGCCTTGATTTAGGCGCTGATTGGCCTATAAAAGCCCGATTGGGCTGAATATGGGAAGATCTCCCTTTATTTTTAGAGAACTTTCTATCTCTTCCTCCTTTGCTTCAGAGTACTTTGAGCACTCTTGCATTCCTTCAATGGCGCCCAAGAGACGAGCGGGAAAGGAAGCAGCGACTTCTGCAGCGGAGGGTCCTCCTCCTCCGTTCATTGAGCGACCAATCGCTGGTAAGAGACTCTCCAATTTGATTAGAGAGTGGTCTTCATCCTTTGAGTCGATACTCGGCTATTAGGACGATCGAATATGATCTGTCCTTATCAGGGAACTCGTTTCCCTTAACTTCCCTATTTTACTTGCACCAGGGAAGTAAGAACTGAACAGTTCTTCCCTTGGGCTTCCATAGGAAGCCATTACTTGGGGCAGTCTTCATCCTGTTGAGGAACAGGATATGGGTCGTGTGCCTTCAGTCGTGGCCACGAAGGACGACTGTTGGTCATGAAGTCCTTTTGATGACGTCAGCCCTTAGGGCTATGCCAGTTCCTGCAAAGATGCAGTCTTATCTGTGAAGCGAAGCTTTTTATCAAAGCTATTATCCCGTGTTCCTGCTTACTGGGCGAGGCTATGCCTTAGCGAATTTTTATGTCTTCGCGTCCATTTGATTGGTGAACTAATCATAGCTCATTTTTTTTTTTTTTTTTTTTGCAGTACATTACGCCTCCGGCCTTCAGAACAGTCTATTTGGCGTAACCAGTCGAGCAGGGAGCATCAGCTTGCAGTTCATCGGGCAGGCTTCCTTGTTCAGTGAGCCGAGCCCCCTTGTACGGGATACGCTCATTCAGAGCGGTGGCCCGCAGGCCATGCGGAGCATCTTGACTACGGCTTCGTTTGAAGATATCGACCGTCAGGCTTACAAAAAGCCTGACTTCATGTTCGGGGATGCTGCACCTGATCCCGATCGCCAGCTGCAGGCCGGCGAAGGCCAGTGGATCTTCCAGTTGGATGGCGAGAGATTCTATCTCCCGTTTACTAAGCGGCATTTCGCTTTGTCTTCCTTCGCGAGCGTGACTCAGGCTCGGAAGATGGCGTGGGGCGTGAGCCTAAATGCCGAGTCTATAAGTGTCGGGAGGTTGACATTCCAGACCGGCTATTCGAGGGCGGGCCCTCCTCGTAGCATAATAGGGCTATACCCTGGGAAGGTGTCGCGGGACCTTCCAGTAGGAGAGAATCCAGCTGCGGCGCCGACCTTCGGTACTCAGTTCTGCGAGGCTGAGGGGAACTACCCCGCCACAGATTTCAGGGCTCCTGGTTGGGTCCACCCTCCTAGGTCATGGTGGGCGGAGTTGACCAATTATATCCTCAATCATTTTGAGGGGGAATTAGAGAGGTTGAACCTCTATGAGGCCGTCAGGGCGACCTGCTACGGCATTGAGATGAAGGTGTGCGTGCTTCTACGCCATCCTTGAGTTGTACTGCCCAGCCTCGGGGACTTTCTTCACCCCGGTTGGTGAATTGGGCATGGCCCTGCATGAGATGCGAGAGATCTCTGCTTTGCCCTTCGGGTCTCTTCCATATGAAGAGTATTTTCCGTGTGAGACGGAGTTGGCTCTCTTGGAGAAGCAAGAGCCTGCTTTGCTTGAGACATATCGGGAATTGATGTGCCACCTGCACATTTGTTCCAGCATCCACACTGGTGGCAAGGGTAGCTCGAAGAGCTTGAAGAGGGGGAACTACTTGTTCCCGGATATGACTAGTGCGCCCGAGGCAGCTCATTGCGGAGTTGCTGAAGAGGACATCTGGCAAGGATGGAGGTGCATGCTGAAAAGGACATCGTCGTGACAGAAGATGATGGTCCTTTCGAGAAGGGGTGATGTTCTTCGGAGCTTTCACCATCAGGCCCGTCGGCCTATGTCTCGCAAGGCGTTGCTGGCTGGCTTCTTGACCATCTGGTTAAAGAAGTGTGTCGTGCCTTCTTCTTCGGGTGACATTGTTCACCCGAATGTGCTGCTGCCTGCCGTTCGCTTGGTCCATGGCCACCGTCTGGGTCTTCTCCCGGCCATGGTGTGTTGTATTCAGAGGGGCCTTCGTGTTCTGACGGAGGCTTTCTGCAGGCCGATGGCGTCAAGGCGGGGGAAGGGTGCCGTCCTGCCTTGTGACGGGCCCAATCCTAGGGTAGGTTTACCGTACACCTACTTGATGGCGTGGTTCGCCTTGCACTGCCCTACTTTAATTGGAGCTGGGGAGGACCCTCCGCGGGGTGTTCAAACGGCGCTTCTCCGTCGTCTTGAAGGCTGTTTGTGGCAGAAAACTTATGTGGCCGAGGCCCGTAAGTTAGTGCGTCGTTATGACGCTTACAGCCTGTTCCGCTGTTTTCCTCGCCTGCGGGGTGCAGGATACAACGAGGAATTCCGTGATGTGGAATCAGGTCGGTCCCCCATGAGTCGGGGTGTTTTCGAGTGGCTGGTGTGTATCCGGCCCTCGCATCTGCTGTACCGGAGTGGGGATACCTGCTACATGGAGCCCTACATCCCGAGCCGGTTCGCCCGCCAATTTGGGTATGACCAGTTGTATGTGGGCAACCCGAATCCGGACCTGGCTTTCATGGGGAGCCTCATTGATGGGGCTCGTGCTTGGCGGTTCTTTACCGCGGATGACACTGGAGCGTGGCTACGCACGCCGTTGAGGGATCCCGGCCTATGGACGACCCTGTGTTTCTGCCAATGGTATGCGGCTTCGAACTCTACACCTGCTAGGTTTAACGTCAACCGTTCGGGTGTGAGGTTAATTTCTCATCGGATGAGGCAGAAGGCTTCTGATAAGATGGAGGGCAAACGAGTCCGTGTTCCTGGCATAGAGGAGTTCATCGCTATAGATGACAGCGAGGCTTCTGATGCGGGGAGCCCTCGCTTTGAGGCAGAGACAAGGGCTGATGCCCACGAAGCTGGTGCTCGTGAAGCCGGGTCTGGTGTAGTGGGAGCAGCTCCCCCACAGCATGTGGAAGAAGTGGAGGAAGAGGACTCTGAGGTCCACTTCAAAAGGAAGCGTGGGAGTGGATCCCGTAGGAAGTCGTCGGCGAAGAAGCCCCGTCGCCAAACTCCTACCATTGTGGTGGAGGGCGAACTCCCTACGGCGCCTCCTTCTGCTGCTCTATTAGTGGCTGAGCCGTCGGTTGCTGAACCGACTACTGGTAAGATTGGCCCCGTCTAATATGTCTTCAGCGCGCTTTACATAACTCATCATTTGCTTTTTGTTGCAGGAGCTGAGGCAATTGGAGGGCAAGGGAGCACTACGATCCCTGTTCACTTATGGAAGTGCAGCTGGTTCCTTTGCTCGCTCGGAGGAGTCTGGAGGTCATGCGGCCGGTATTGGCCCTTCGGGCGCTGGGACTTCTAGAGGAAGTCCTATGGCATCCAGCTCTGCCGGGTGGTCTGCGGAGGAATCGGCGAGTGGGCCGGCCATCCGCGTTGAGTCTGGTAAGAACTTTCCGATGGGACCCCTGGATTCCGATGCGGCTGACGAGGTGACATCGGCCTTTGGTAAGACTAAGATCTCTTGGTCCTCGCCTATTTGTTGCATCTCCTTTTTGACCTTGGTTTTGTTGCAGGTATTCGTCCCCAAGGTGCATCAGCTTCGAAAGAAGCGGAGGGTTTTCCTGAAGGGTCAAAGGGCGATATGAGCGCTTCGACCGGGGCAGACGCAGCTGTGTTAGACGCGCTGTATGGCGACCTGCCTTTTTATCAGCCCAAATCAGCGGAGGGCCCTGAGGTTGAAGAGGCGGCAGTCCCGGAGGTACCCTCACTTCCAGTCACATCAACGAGTGAGGTGCAGACTGTTTTGCCGAATACGGCACTGAGGGTGATTGTGAGCCCTACCTCCCCGACGCTGGTAGTTGAGCCTGCTGCTCAGGAGGTGGTTGCCAGTCCTACCTCCGCGGTGGCTGGCGTGCTGGTGTCGCTGAGGACTCCGCCGAGGTCACCTTTGGCTTGCCCTGCTGCAGTCGATGTTCCCGCTTCTTCTTCTGTGGCGGTGTCGACTGGGGTGGTAGATTACTCCGAGGTTGTCTCAAGGGTCGATGAAGCTGAGAATGACTTTATCGGTAATCTGGTCGACAGCTTCTATAACAGTTTGGAGCAGACTATCGGTCTAGTCTTGAAGGGCTCGCCTGTGCCATTTTCGAAGCTGAAGATGGTTCTCTCCCGTGGCATTGAGTGTATCCGGGACTTTGAGGGTACCATCAAGCTGCTGCTCTAGAGCTCCTGGTAGATGACCTTGAGAAGGACGTGGAGGAATGGCGCCATTTCCATCGTTCCGACGCAGCGTCTTTGGCTGATGAACGGCTGGCCCGTCTTGTCGCCCAGAAGCGCGAGGCTCAGCTCGCTGCTCAAGAGGCTGTTGAGGCTATCTCCTCTGACTTGAGGTCCTTGGAGGCAGAGGAAGCAGAGGTTGGGAGTGCAATTGATGCTTCCAACAGTGCTCTTCTGACGCTGAAGATAAGATCAAGAGGGCTGAAGAGATGATCCGAAAGGCAAATCTCCTCTTGTCGAAGGCTACACAGATGCGTCATGAAGAGTCTACGCGGCTTAAGCAGCTCAGGGCTCGGAGTGAGGAACTGGCGGAGCGGAAGTCATCACAGAGGGCGACTTTGGCGGAGACCGAGGCTCGTCTGGCTCAGGCGGTGGACTTCGATGAGGCGGAGCTAAGATCACAGGCGCTGGCCCAGGCTGAAGATGACAGGAGGACGCGGCTAGCTTCGCTCGGAGATCGAATCCGATCTTATCATGTACGCCTATAGGCTCCTCCATGTATCCCATCTTTTTGGATTTAATAGAAAAATTTTTCTTTTGTCGTCTATTGCTTAGATAATGAGACATGACTGTCTGTTGGTTCAGAGGTTGCAGTAACATAACCGAATGGGACGTTGCCAGTCTCGAGGTTAGCCCTTTGCGGGGCTTAAAAGGAAGGGAGATACTTGCCTTTTGTAAATGTCAGCAAGCATCGAGATTGAGACTTAGCTGTCAGCTGGTTCAGAGGTCGCAATGACATAACCAATTTGAGACGCCACTAGGCTCAATGGTAGATGAAACTTGGCTATCTGCCAGTTCAGAGGTCGCAATGACGTAACTGGTTGAGAAGCTACCAAGCTTCAATCAATAGGTGATACTCGTCTTTTGTAAATGTCAACGAGTATCGAGACCTGTCTTTTGTAAATGTCAACAGGGCTCGGGATTGAGACTTAGCTGTCTGCTGGTTCAGAGGTCGCAATGACGTAACCAATTGAGACGCTACTAAGCTCAATGATAGATGAGGCTTGGCTATCTGCCAGTTCAGAGGTCGCAATGACGTAACTGGTTGAGAAGCCACCAAGCTTCAATCAATAGGTGATACTCGTCTTTTGTAAACGTCAACGAGTATCGAGACCTGTCTTTTGTAAATGTCAACAGGGCTCGGGATTGAGACTTAGCTGTCTGCTGGTTCAGAGGTCGCAATGACGTAACCAATTGAGACGCCACTAAGCTCAATGATAGATGAGGCTTGGCTATCTGCCAGTTCAGAGGTCGCAATGACGTAACTGGTTGAGAAGCCACCAAGCTTCATAATAGGTGATACTCGTCTTTTGTAAATGTCAACGAGTATCGAGACCTGTCTTTTGTAAATGTCAACAGGGCTCGGGATTGAGACTTAGCTGTCTGCTGGTTCAGAGGTCGCAATGACGTAACCAATTGAGACGCCACTAAGCTCAATCAATAGGTGATACTCGTCTTTTGTAAATGTCAACGAGTATCGAGACCTGTCTTTTGTAAATGTCAACAGGGCTCGGGATTGAGACTTAGCTGTCTGCTGGTTCAGAGGTCGCAATGACGTAACCAATTGAGACGCTACTAAGCTCAATGATAGATGAAACTTGGCTATCTGCCAGTTCAGAGGTCGCAATGACGTAACTGGTTGAGAAGCTACCAAGCTTCAATCAATAGGTGATACTCGTCTTTTGTAAATGTCAACGAGTATCGAGACCTGTCTTTTGTAAATGTCAACAGGGCTCGGGATTGAGACCTAGCTGTCTGCTGGTTCAGAGGTCGCAATGACGTAACCAATTGAGACGCTACTAAGCTCAATGATAGATGAGGCTTGGCTATCTGCCAGTTCAGAGGTCGCAATGACGTAACTGGTTGAGAAGCCACCAAGCTTCAATCAATAGGTGATACTCGTCTTTTGTAAATGTCAACGAGTATCGAGACCTGTCTTTTGTAAATGTCAACAGGGCTCGGGATTGAGACCTAGCTGTCTGCTGGTTCAGAGGTCGCAATGACGTAACCAATTGAGACGCTACTAAGCTCAATGATAGATGAGGCTTGGCTATCTGCCAGTTCAGAGGTCGCAATGACGTAACTGGTTGAGAAGCACCAAGCTTCATGATAGGTGATGAGGTCTCGTTTGCACGAGGGAACCACTGTCATAGGTTTAATGTAAACATAACAGTGGGATATATGTGTCCTACCATTCTATGGATGAGAATTGGTAAGTGACTTTGGAGATCTCGTTCTCACGAGGAGAAATGAGGGGACTGCTGTCATAGGTTTAATGTTAACGTAACAGCGGAGTATATGTGGTCCTACCATTCTATGGATGAGAATTGGTAGGTGATTTTGGAGAGGGAATCAATGGGAGCAGGTCCCTGGGATTTTAGCAAACCCCCAGCTACCAACAGGTTTGATATGCTTGGAGAAAGAGAGAGGCTCTCTTTGTGCGCATTCCGGACGCGCGGATCTCGATCAGAGGTGTAATGTTAACTTGATCGAGAGCAAGATCCTTGATTAAGGATAGTATTTCTTTAAGAATTTGCCATTGATTGGCATCATGAGGAGGTCGCCATCTGCAGTCATGAGGCGATATGCTCCGTTTGAATAGACTGTCTCTATCACAAACGGTCCTTCCCATTTAGGCTGAAATTTGCCTTTGGTCATGTGCGTCATAATCATCGGTCGTCTGACGGCTAAGACCAGGTCTCCTTTATGGAAGATTCTCTGCTTGACCTTTTTATTGAAGGCTTTTGACATCCGAGCCTGATATAGCTCGATGTGTTGCTGAGCTTGTAGCCGCTTCTCGTCTAGGGCTTCGAGCTCTTGAAGACGCAGGCGATCATTGTCTTCTGATGTCATCTTAGTAGTCAAGGCTACCCGTAATGATGGCACCTGGATTTCCAATGGGATGACCGCTTCGCACGCATATACCAGGGAGAAAGGCGTATTGCCTGTCGGTGTCCGAACCGTAGTCCGGTAGGCCCAAAGGCATTCACCGAGCTTTTCGTCCCAATCTCGCTTGTTCGAGGAGACAAACTTCTTGAGCAGCTTGATGATTGCTTGTTAAATGCCTCTGCCAAGCCGTTGGCGGCAGGATTGTAGGCGGTTGAAGCCACATTCTGAATTCGGTATTTATCGCAGAACCGATAGAACTCCTGGCTTACAAATTGGGGACCATTGTCATGGATGATCCGCCTGGGGACACCAAATCGATAGATGACATGGTGTTTGATGAAGCTAACCAGATGGGAGGTTTTGACTTCGGCCAAAGGTGTGGCCTCTGCACATTTTGAGAAGTAATCAGTTATTGCCAGGATAACCGGTGACCTCTTGCCGAAGAGGGACTGATTGGCCCTACGACATCGATTCCCCAAGCTTCAAATGGCCATGAAGCAACAGTAGGGTGGAGCAACTCCGAAGGTTGGTGTATGAAGTCTGCATGGACCTGGCACGCCTTACACCTTCGTGCATATTGGGTGGCATCGGCCATCATGGTCGGCCAGTAGTACCCAAGTCTGTGCAACCTGTCTTTAAGCTTTGGACCCGGTGGTGAGCTCCGCAAATGCCATCATGTGCTTCTTTAAGCACTTCCTGTGCCTCTGAATGAGAGAGACAACGGAGGAGGACACCGTCATATGAACGACGGTAGAGTGTCTTCAAGGTTGGATCATAGTGGAAACGGAGCGACCTTCGTCTGATGGACGCGCTTCTTTGGGATCGTCTGGAAGCAGACCGTGCAGAGCGTAGTCAATGAGAGGGAAGCGCCAATCCCTCGGCTCAAGATTCACGGAGGTATGATGGACTTCTTGGATCCTTAGCATATGCTTGGAGCATACGAGATGCCGGGTTGCGACTGTGAGGTGATACTCTGTGTCGGCCGGTAAGGCTAGCGTCGTCGCTAGTGCAGCGAGAGCATCCGCCTTGGTATTCTGAGATCGAGACACATGCCCGATGTAGAAGCCTTCAAATAGGCTAGCCAGTTCGATAGCTGTATGATAGTAAGGCACCAAGTCCTCATGGCGGACTTCATATTCACCTTTTACCTGGCTAATGATCAGTTTTGAATCGCCATAAGCTTCAAGATAGCGTACCCCCATTCCGTGGGCGAGTTGGAGACCAATGATCAGAGCATTGTATTCCGCTACATTATTAGAGCATGACTCTGTCAAGGAGAACGCTCTGGGAAGGATATGATCCTGTGGGGAGATGAACACAACCCCTACTCCGGCAATAATCTTGCCTTTGGGGCCCATCCGTGATGCTCCGTCGAAGAACATCTGCCACACTTCCTCTGCTGAGGTTGCATTAGACTCGAAGACCTCATCAGGGATGTCTTCGTGAAGTTTTGAATGTTCCGGAACTGGATGCGCAGCCAAGAACTCTGCAAGGGCTTGACCTTTAACCGCCTTTTGAGGGGAAAGGTTATGTCGTATTGGGACAATAGCAGTGCCCATTTAGCCAATCTTGAGTTCAACGACCCTGGCTTCGTCATGAGAAGACGTAAAGGGTTCACCCTGGAGATGACATGTATGGTTTGGCCAACCAAATAATGTCGAGTCTTCTGGACAGCGAAGACGAGAGCTAAACACTCCTTCTCAATAGGATTGTACCGAGATTCCGCTCCTATGAGAGTTCTACTCAGATAGTAAATGGCCTGCTCATGGCCATTGTCGTCCTTCTGAGCGAGGAGGGCGCCGAGGGAATAATCCAGGGCTTTTACATAAAGCAGAATGGTTTCCCTGATGTAGGGGCCACCAAGACCGGAGGTTTTGTGAGATACCTCTTAATGTCTTCATAAGCTTCTTGACAGGCTTGGTCCCATATAAAGGCAGTACCCTTTTTCATGAGACGGGTAAAGGGCTGGCAACGGCCCGAAGGATTTGCTATGAATCTTCTGATGTAGGCTAATCTGCCTTGCAAGCCTCGGAGCTCTTTGAGGTTCCTCGGTGGATGCATGTCCTGTATGGCTTTGACTTTGTCTGGGTCCAGGTGGATCCCTTTTGATGTGACAATGAACCCAAGGAATTTGCCGCTGGACACTCCCAAGAAGGATTTTGTCGGGTCATTTTCAGCTGATGAGCCCGCATTATGTCGAACATCGTTCTCAGATCGCGAAGATGTTCATCTTTGCTGCGGCTTTTGACAGCAATGTCGTCAACATAGCATTCCACCGTCTTTCGGAGATGGTCGCGGAAGATCATGCTCATTGCCCGCTGGTAGGTTGCTCCGGCGTCGACCAAGGCTTGAATTCTATCCTTGAGAACATAGCACTTGTCAGTAGGATGGTGGATCATCCTGTGGTAGAGGCAGTACTTAGGGTCGTTTGTGCGCCCTATCTCATCAGGGCGTCGAGCATCTGGCAACTTCATCTTATTCCCTTTGTGGAGCAGATGGAATATCGTGACACCTGGTCGTCTCTGAAGGAGTACTGTTTAGGAGGAACTTGGGCTCCTGATTGTTGAAGCTGCTCTTCTTGGCCTTTGACTGCATGTCCCCGGTCAGCTCGACGGACATAATTTCCTTCCCTTTAGCTTGGGAAGACTGCGGGAGATCGCTGCGCCCTTTGTTGTTCGCGCCCCATTTGCTTCTAGGGGCGGATGACTCGAACTTTTTAGCCGATTTTTCGGCTATCTCAGCTTGTTCGACCAGTTCCTTCCAAGTGTGGGCCTTGACAGCCCCCATGCGAACTTCTACTTGATCCGAGAAGTTATGTCTGCATGTTTGTAAAAGCATGGGTAAAGGCATCCCTGCTGGGCACATCAGAGATAGATTTCTGAACCGCTCAATGTATTCACGGACAGATTCGCCTTTCCTCTGCACAGTGGAAAGGAGCTTGTCCATGGTCACTTCGGTGTCATCCTCATAGAAGCGAGAGAGGAACCGAGTTTCCAGGTCGATCCAGGAATTGATAGAGCCCTGAGGAAGGCTTCGAACCAGTCGAATGCCACCCCTTTCAAGGTGCCGATGAACAACCTAGCCATGATGGCGTCGTTGCTTAGAACATTACCGGTCTGGGACCGGAAATAGTAGATGTGCTGATTGGGCGAGCTCTTACCATCATACGTATGCAACGTTGGTGGTTTGAACTTTGGCGGATATGGCACCGAATCCCATTCCAGTGGGTAAGGACGGACTACCCCCACTTTCTTCAATTCATCCTTCTGAGCCAGGGATGAAATTTGAGCTTGAAGGCCTTTAAGGACTTCGGCATCCAGGGAAGAGCCTCCCTTAGTTCTCTCCGCCTTGGGCGGATCATTGCTGAGATGTCCCTCCTCGTCATGATTACTCCCGGTATCATCATTCCGGTTGCTGAGGAGCTGAGCGAGCATCTGTTGAATATTGTCCAGGGCCTCTTGCTGAGTTCTAGAGGTCTGCTCCTGAGCTTCCAAACGCCGACGAAGGTCGTCATTGGCGTTCTCGGCCATATTGACCGATGCTTTGTCCGTTCGCACCGAACTGACTGTTGCTGAAGAGGCATACCCGCTGTCTTCATCTTCTCCATCGGATGATTGGGGTGACCGCCTGAGTTGTGGCACGGTTGGGACCGTCGAGGAGGAAGGCTGCTCATAATTGTAGGGTATCGCCACCCTGGATCTGGTGCTTCGGAAAACACCTTCTTCGCGCACCAAGACTTCACCTAAGCCCGGGCTATAATCTGGATCTGGGGAGCCGAAAGGGTGTCGTCAGAGGCTTGACTTCTTCTGCGCAGCTCTCGCCCCCTTCCGGTCATGTTGACGGATGCAGAGGCTGGATCCGGTGGCCCGCTCCTTTTGGGATGCCTCATCGGGACGCGCGCAGACAGTCGATCAAAGACTGATCGCCGATATGGAGCAGTGGCGAGAGTCGGTCGTAACTGACACTGCATAGAATGGACCATCACCAATTGGCATTCACATCGTCGAAGACAGGAGGAAGTGGCCTGGAAATGCTTCAATCTCCGCTTGTCCGCCAAGAATTCTCGCAGGTCGGCCCTGTAGGGACCTGAACAATCTAGTATTTGGGACAACGCATCGTTCCCCTTATTCTGCGGAAAGGATTAGCACCGTATAGTGCTCTGGTTTTAGCCTCGTGGCTGTAAACCGATGAGTACGCCGAGGTACATCAGCCTTGCTTGTGAGGACAGGGCTAGCAGTAGGCATTGCTGCTCTAGGTGACGGGATAATCGCCGTCTTGACTTTATGGTTGGCAGCATTGTTGGCGCAGGCGGGCATCTTGCCTTTTTCTTCATAAGAGAGGCGCGGATTTGGCGTGGCTACGCCTGAAGTTTCAGCAGAGGACCTCTGTTTAGGCCTCCATATCCGTTTGGCAGAGGATGCATAGGTTCGCAAGGAACCTGAATAGCCACAAGCGGGCTGCGGGGTGTTGGCAAAATTCTGCCTCTGGTTTCTGATTTGAAACCTTGGTCATGAAGACCTTCCGGTGCTTCCGTGCTCGAAGCATCAGGCCACCCCAGAGAGGACTTCTTTAAATCTTCCTTGATCGATCTGGATAACAAGGTTCTCAAAAGTGCAGGATCTGGGCCGCGGGCATGTTTCCTTGTTGCGCCAGAGAACTGCGGCAGGTTTGCAGAGAACCTTTTCCGTCTCCGCAGAGACTTTGCTTGAAGATTTAGCCAGAGAAGATCTGGCTGCACCGGCTTTTCTGAATTCAGAGATGGACCCGAAGGTCTGTTCGTCGCATTGCGACACTTGATTCTCAGCAGAGGAGAATACAGTCCCCAGCGGAGTCGCCATCTTATTTCCATTATGTTTGCAAAGGGGGAAAACTTACAAAAAAGGTTTGAGGAGCTAAATTACAAGTATTCTCAAAAGATTACAAGTAGATCTCCTCAGAGATTCTGGGAAAATGTGCCGATAGGAGTCTGGTCAGCGCGCGACCACTTTGTCCCTTTGACGATGCGAGCGATGAGATTCCCTTCTCGCCTGGTTCCGGGAATCAGAGAATAGAGGATTGGTAGAATCCTCTGGCTACTTCTCAAAACCACTTCTGTGAGGAATTCCTTCTCGCCTGGTTCGGAGATTCCTTGAGGAAAAGAGGTTGTTAGGGTATCGCCACCCTGAGAAGAGAAGTATTTCTCTTGAAAGGTCTCTGAATTAGAGATTGCACGGTGCGTTGATGAAGAAGTCCGATCTTTGAGAAGACGCCAATCTCGCCGATGATCAATTGATGATCCTCCTCGATCTGATGCGATGCGATGCGATCCGATCCCTCTCCCTTGTGCCCCTGATGGGCTATTTATAGGGAAAGTAAGGGTATAATCGTCCCCTTTGAAGATATAGAAACAGAATTGAACCGAATCTGTTTGAATCTGGAAAGTAGCCTTGCTGCGAGGCTATAATAGCTTCCGCGGAGCTAGAAAATGGCAAGTCGGTTGATCTTTCCGATGTGTTATGATCCTTTCCATATCGTTGATTGATTCTCCTTGATCCACTTACTCGTTTCAAGAGAGTCAAGAGATTGTGGCAATCACCTGCCATATTTGAATCCTGATTGGATTTGATTAGATTGAATCCGATCTTATCAGGAGATTTGATTGGTCAAGGGTTGACCATAGCAGGCTGATGGCGGAGCTGCCCGCTTTGAAGCTCATAGCGGAGTTAGAGGCAATTCCTGGCGAAGTCCGAAAAGAGGCTTTTCGGCGAAGCTGTCAGTTAGCTTCCTGGCGATGCTCTGGATGATGTTAGCCTCTCAAACGAGGCTATCTCTTTGGGCTAATGTAATGCTAAATGCTAGCATTTTAGACCTGCTGAGGTCTGTTTAGAAACAATCCGGGTTCACTGTTCTGCTTGCTGGATCAGTGGAGTCCAAAACCGCTTCCTCGTCCCTTGGAGTTGGGTGAAAAACTGGTCTTCAGCTCGTCTGTCCCTTGTCTTTTGTAAATGTCAACAAGTTTAGACATCGTTCGGACCAATGAGAATCTTGTCTTTTTAAGTGTCAACAAGATCTTTATATGTATATTGGATTCTATCCATATAAAATATACTTCAAAGTTGTTTCAATATCATATTTTTGTATTTACATGAGTTTGGAGAAAACGGTTTTCCATTTCAAAGTTTAGTTTTTTGAAAATACGATTTTCGTTTAAAGGCCAAATTTCAATATCACGAAAATAGTTTAAAATGTTTATAATATGTGTTGAATTTTACTCACACATATTTTTACTTCAAAGATCTTATAAGAGCTTATTTTTGTGAAATTTATGTGTATTTATGGGATTTTTTAGAAGGCAAAAAGCTAAGTTTTAATCCCTATAAAAGTTGGACCTGGCCTTTTGCCGGTCGACCGGACGGTCGACCGCTGCAGAAGTCGGACGTGCACAAACGTGTGCGGCAGCTTGGGCTGGTGGGCCGGTCGACCGGGCGGTCGACCGTCCAGAGAGCTGCGCTCTCTGGAAATGGCCCAGGTCGACCGGCAGAGAGCTGCTGCTGCTCTCTATATCCAGTCCCGGTCGACCAGGCGGTCGACCGGTAGCTCAACGGTCATAAAAATGACCGTTGGCCGGTCAACCGGGCGGTCGATCGGAAGGGCAATTCTTCCCTTTCCAGACTGCCAACGGGCAGATTTTTTGGAGGGTTATAAATAGCCCCTCCTTAGCTGATTTTCAAGAATTTCAAGAGCAAATTTTTTTATCTTTCTCAGTGTTTTAGCAACAAGTTTTCAAAGAGCTTTGGGTTATAAAGATCTATCTTATTTATATTAAAGGGTTGAAAAAATCAAAAGAAAAATAGTCTTTGGGAATTGGTTTTTGTTCTTCATTTCTATAGCCATCTAGAAGTTTTCCCAAGAGTTTTTCTTTATGATTTGTTTTTCAAACTCTTTGTTTTCTCACACTTGAGCTATCATATCTATCCTATCTATTAGGATCTAGTTTTGTAGGAAAATTGGTTTATGGTTGTTGATACCACCAATAGTTGTAAACCTTCTTTACTTTGTGATATCCCTCTAGTGAGAGGCGATTGTGGAGGTTGTGTTGATATCCTCTAGTGAGAGGTGATTGTGGAGGTTGAATTTGGTGTTGGTATCCCTCTAAGTGTAGAGGTGATTGTGGTGTTGTTGGCTTTAAGCTTATCCCTCTAGTGAGAGGTGATTGTTGTTTGGCTAAGTGCCCATCCTTCTAAGTGTAGAGGTGATAGTTGTTGTGCCTTGCCTCTTGTGTGGAGGTTGTGTTTTATTGGAGAGAGGAGTGTGTACTCCCGGTTTATATTACCTAAATTCTCAGTGGAGGTTCCCTGTGTGAGAAGTCATGTTGGACGATATAGTGAAAATCCCTCTGTGTGAAGGCGGGTACATAGAGCAGTGGCTCGAACCTTGAAACATATCTTTGTGTTTGCGATTGATCTACTATCTCTTAACTCTCTCTCTCTCTCTCTCTCATTGAGCATTACATCATATGTTCATATCATATATATGCTTTGGTTTGATTGTGTGCCATACTTGTGTTAAACCAAGAGAGCTTTACATAGCACCTCAACTCTTATTTAGAGAAATTTAGAGGAGATAGTCCAGAGCCTTTCACCGAAAATTTGGCTACACTCTTTGGTTACACTAAGTGTGTTGCAATTTGTTTTTAATTCCGCATCATTTGTCATTAGATTAGCCTTACACCTGTTCACCCCCTCTAGGTGTACTTTCAGTAATAATATAAATTAATTATATTTGTTTGTTGTTTGACACTAACACTTATGCAGGTACTCTTGCCTTCGGGCCCAGCCTTCAGGCTTAACCACTTTGTGGTATATTATAACCTTCGAGTTTAACCTCTCTGAGATTTTAAAAATCCTTTGACTTTCTATGTGCTACGCCTGACGAACCTAGCGTAAGCACTTTGCCACTAACTCCGTTCGAGCAAAGTTATCCCGTGAGCACGGCTATGCCGTAAGCGGTAGTATGACGTTCATACGCGTGCTACGACACGTGCATTTAGCTGTGCTGCGAGTGGTAACCACGCCGAGCGTGATAGCGTCTAGTGTTGTACGTTAGCTTCACTCCAGCTTGTTTAGCTTCGCTTGGATGATCGCTTGCTTGTTTACTCGCTTGCCTACTCGATAACTCAAGTAACTCTTTTATTAATGGTTGTGAAGAGTCTAAAATCCTTACTTATGCTATTTCTGAAAACTGAATTATTTTTCTGTATCGTACCAATCTTCTGTATCGGTACCATTTTCTGTATTCGTACCGATCTCCTATATTAGTACCATTTTTTTGTATTCGTACCGATCCCTTGTATCGATACTTTTTCCTGTGCTGAGATATGTGATAGTGATATCTACTGTGATTATGACTCCCGCATGCTATTACTTGACACCTGACTTCTGCTTGTTATCACGTGACACCTGTTTGATATCACTTATCACTTGCACCTGATACATGACTGATTGACTTATGATTATTATATTTCAGGAATCCTGTCTTGCTGTCCTGTATTTATATATACAGTGACCTGTATTTCTAGTATTTATGCACTCCTGTAACCCCTGAACCTATCCTGCTCCTGCCATTCCCATAATATGATAATTATATAATAATAAACTATAAAAGGAACAACTTATATCGGGTAAGGAGAAACTGATGGGCTTCAAGTGGTGAATATGTTTACAATGATATTAGTTATGTTGTGCAACTCAGACTTCCTATTCTATCTGAGCGCCTCCAGGTGTTCTGAGGAGCGCTGACTCTCACCTCCTGTTATATTCCTAAATGAGCATAATATAAGACCCACCTCCTGTTTGCCTAGCACAGGTTCCGGGTCAGCTCCGAAACATCCTGGTCGTGGTCTCGGGTATTTACGGGACCCACTGTAAACATAACCCATTGATTTCATCATCAGTTTCCAAAACAACCTTAACTTACTCATATATGAAGATATGTGTGATGGAACGTACACTTGTACCCATACCTAGATATATGGGTCAAACAAGTAATAATAATAAGATATTAATAATAATTCATTGTGTTTTTGCAATTCGGGTTGTATACATTCAGATTACGATAACATGAGATATACAGTATATAGATGAGAGTTTTCTTGTTTGGATTATTTCTTCAACGTAATTATCTCATGAAGTCGTAATTGGGTTGTACCGCTGGTTTTGTCATATTTGCTTTCATCAAGTTTTAACTCAGATTTTGATTTATAATTATATTATATACTCCTGGCTTTACACCGGTGTATTACTCCACTGATCTCCTATTGTTACCATATTGTACACAACCTGTTTCTTACCTAATATTACACTTGTATTACTGTGTCTGATCTCCTGACTTGCTTATTTTGATTTTATATGGATTCTTTAGTTACTGTATAATTACTGCTCCTGATGATTCATACTGTTTTCTTTAGTTGTTATTGTGGACAGCTCAGGTTGTGCGTACTCAGTCGATGGAGACATGAGAATATATGGTATATAAATTAGGGTTTTCTTATTTGGATTATCCCCTCGAGGTATTATTCTCATGAATCTATTTACTGAGCCGTACAACTGGTTTTGTCGCTTTGTACATCTCATCATTTGATGCCTCATTCATGTTCGGGTGTGTATGCTCATGACACGATTTTTATGCATGCTTTTGATTCGGATTTATCGATACACGTGTGCTTGTCCCAGCATGCCATTTGGCATTTATCATACCACTTATTAGGGAGTTTCTGACTCTCTTGAATCTGTATGAGCTTGGAGTTTGTGGATTCTCCCGGTTGCTGATCAGAGATGCGCAGCGGAAGCGGGGATCATCGACAGACCACCCAGAGCCATATCCTTCCAGGCCCTCCTGCTCGTCTCTCGGGTTTTCCTGCTGTAATTTGTGAGCATCTTTTATATTGTTCATAATTGTATATCTCTTGTATTCTCGTATTTGCGCCTATTGGTGATGTAATATTTTGAAATATTAATTCACATCCTGTGATAAAACTGTAATTGTACTCTTATGTTGAAATGTATATGCACCACATACTTTCGTACTCTGATTCTTACCTATACTGATGCTTAGCGTATATATGTGAGAGTATTTTCGACCTACGTATATACGTCGCAATAATGTTTCCGTACCCGCGGAATCGGGTCATTACAGGATGGTATCAGAGCTTAGACTCTCACATCTACAGTATAACCAATCGGCAAATTAATGGTAAAGAAATTTGCAACTGAAATGCGTGAGCCTGGTTATACAATCCAAGTACAAGTGTAGAGTTATATTTCTTCTTGATCGGTGTAATATCCTTGATTAATAATACGATACTTTTATTTTACCAAATACTTATTAATTTTTTTGCTATAATTTTTATTCTATTTATTATTATTAATTAACTTAATTTATTACCTATTATTATTAATACAAATTATTTTGGAGAGATTAAATGTTAATTTGGATTAGATATATTATACCATTATTGCTTATTAATATTTGTTGTTACTATTATTTATTATTAATAATATTAATTATTGTTATTATTATTGTAACTATTATTGTTATTATTATTAATATTATTATTATTCTGTATTGGTATTATTGTTTGTTGACTAATATTATTACTAGTGTATAGTTATTAGCATTTTAGTTATTATTATTATTATATGGTTAATTATTAATATTATTCTTCCATTATGATTGTTATTTATTGTTAATTATTATTACTGTTAATATTTTGTGGTTGTTGTTATGTTATATTTCCTTCCCTTCTTATTTCTATTCCATCTTTTTTATTCCTATAACCCTTAACCCATTGACGATTCATACCCATTCCTATTTCCTACCCAAATCCATTATCTAAACCCATTACCTATATCCCGAAACCCACCAACCATTCAAATTTATCTAAATCCACATCATAACTAATTCTAATCCTAACAACCTATCTAAATAATCCTAAACAAATCCTTATCCTAACCTAGCCCAAATCCCTTTCACTTTCTTTCCTTCTTCCTCTGTTGGACGACAGCCTCTCCTTCTCCATCTCCCACAAGGTCGAGCCTTAACCGTGCCCTCCCACCATCGCCGAGCTGCCGCCGAGCTCTGTCGGCATTCTCCTTCAACCTCCGCATCACACCCGACGCCCATGAGATCACCACACCCCATCATGGAGCCGAGCACCACCTGGAGCACTCCTAGGACACATTCTTCTCCTTCTCCATCTTCCAATCATACCGAGATCCACCCATCATCACCTTCCCTCCATGGCTGTTTCTCTCCCCATGCACACCACACCACCCACTTCATGGCCAACACCCCACTTGGCAGCAGCACCCACCCACTTGAAGCCATCACCCTCCACTAGGCTGCATCTCCACCTTGGCCGGATCCCACTCCACAACATCAGTCCATGCCAGCCCACAACAGCACCCGCATCTCCCCATGCGCCAGCACCACAGCCCTGCCCCATTGCCGCAACCTCCTCCTCCTCCGATCTTCACCTCCTCCACTTCCATTGTCGTGACCAAACCCCTAGGACCACAGGCTTGCACTCTCGTGTGCCCTCTTCTTTGCTCCTCTCATGCTCAGACCGAGCCCCCTCCGTAGCATCTCCATCTTCACCGCGCCTCCTCCGTGCCGTGATCGCCGCGGAGCCCGTGACTCCCTGATCTCCTCCACGAGCTCTCCCACAAGCCATCATGCTCCTCCGCAAGCTCCGCGTCGCCAGAGATCGTTACGAGCCTTCCCCTTTTGTCCTGTGAGTTCTCTCTTCCTCTTACTTTCTTATTTCTCTCTCTGTTGAATTAATTGTGTGTGAGTGGTTTGGATTAGTGTGTGTGTGTATGTGTGTGTGCAAGTGTCGTGTTATAATGCATGTGTTGTGTATGGGTAGTGTAGGTAATTAATGTACATGCATGTGATGCATGTGTGTGTTGTGTGCGTAAATGATGTGTGTATTTAAGTGTGTTTGTTATGAAGTGTGTGTTTATAATTATGTGTGTAATTGTGTGTATAATTGTATCATGGGTGTGTACGTGTATGTATTGTGTACGTATATAGGATGTACCTGTGTGTGTAAGCACGTGTGGCGTGTGTCTATGAGTACATGTATGAGTGTATTATGTGGTGTTAATTCCCTTTCTCTCTGTATCTGATTGCGTGGTTCAGCGACCGGACCCGTTTGGTGAGATCCGAAACCATTACGGGATATTCATTTTGGTGCTCATTATGAACCCGATGGATTGACGATTCGAAGACGATTCATGGGATGATTAGGAGATCCATACCGATTCGTGCAATGAATATCAGATGGCGATTTGAACCCAAAACTGCGTTATTTCATGTGAGTATTATTCTTATGTATTTTCTTAATTACTATTGTCAATAGGTATATGTTTACTTGTATCATTTCATGTGACCACCCAATATATTATATCGGTATGTTTACCTGTACCACTTTATGAGACATAGTGAATGTTTACTTTTGCGTTATTGTTCATTACTGTTGCCTTTTGTTTAAGTTATTACTATGTTTAGATGATGATTATACATGTTAGCTACTAGTCTTGACCATGTTCCCTTAGATGATACCTATATCCGAGTAGTAGTGTTTGAGACTGGAATATAGTTGATAAATTGTTGACCGATATTTGAAGTTATTCAGTAGTTGATTTTTGGGCATATAAATTGATTTAATTGGAATAAAGTCGACTTGAGATTGGGACATCTCTGCGCTATCTTCCTGATGAGTTTAACAAACTCTTCGATTCCTATTATCTCCTCTATCTCCTCTCTCCCTACAAAGATAATAAAAGAATACATAACAAATAATTCTAGATTTTTCCTTAAGTGCATGGGGACTCAATTTTCTAAAATTCTCTACAGTTATTTTACATGATTCAATTGTATATTATGACCAATACAAGAATTGTAATCAACTATAGAGGGTAGGCTCATTGATAAAAGTGATATATAACTGATCATAAAGAGTATTAACTCATAACATATTTTCTTGTAACTCAATATATATCCTCTTGACATAGTTCTAAGTCAATGTATCTCTGTAACTCAATGTATATCCTCTTGACATAGTTCTAACTCAATATGAACCATGGTCATCTGCTATAATATCATGTTTGGACTTAGGTCGTGTACGGATCTCGAATCTGAGGTAAAGTTTCAAATTTAACTCAACAAATTTAAATTTCCACCATAGAAAATTACTAGTACTTACTGGCTTTCAATTCAACACACGTGTGTTCACATGTGTGGTCTCACTCAGTTGGAGCAGCGAGCAGGAGATAGTCACTTGTAGTAATCTGAGCAGTGGACAGATTGTGAGAGCTTACTGATATGGTATCAAAGGTTGTGACTGTTGATGGAGTTAACGAGGAGGGTGGTGCATGTTGTGAGTGATAGAGTAGGTCTAGGGTCTGTTTGGTTGTCGTAACTGGCCGTAATTCGTAGTTGTAATTGGTAAAAGTCTTTTACAATTGTAAATGAGTTACATGTATGTAAATTTTACGGTATTTGGTTGGTATATAAAATTGTAAAGTGAGAAAGTGTATTGTACTTTACGGTGTTTGGTTGTCGTAATGTATAAGTCGTAAGTGAAAAAGTTGACCACAAAAAACTATTTGGTGATTTTAAAAGTTTTAATACTGCAAATAAATATTAAAAAGTTAAATATTAAAAAAATTTAATATTAATATAAAAAATATTACAAATTTATGACCACAAAATTAACTGTAACTGGGCTGTAAGTGAGGGTAACGGGTTTGCAAGTGAGTGTTAGTTGAGTTACGTAAGTCTTTTACGAATTACGGTTCAAACAAACGCCGTAGTTGTAACTGGGTAGTAAGTCATTACGAATTATGGAGTTTTACGCGAACAAACGGCCCCGTAATTTCTTAGTTCAAACTGCAAAGTAATAAAATGCACACATGTATGCATGGTGTGGCTGCTAGTTATTGCAAGTGAAGACTGAGGAAAAGGGGGAGTTATAGTCTATTGCTAGCTGGCTAGGTGATCGATCATCTCTAAACAAGATTGGAACTTAAATGTAGTACTAATACTTTAGTATTGATGCGTCCAGAGCTAAAGAAGGGAAAAGCACGCCACGTGTATGACACGTGTATAAACCTCATTTAGTTTCGCAATAGCAGTAGAATTCTATTTTTAGTTACTTTATTTTTTGTTGTAATTTTATTTTAATAAGAGTTTTTTAGTTTCTTTATTTTGGAATTGTAGTTCTAGTTTGATCAGAAGTTTGAGTTGTATTTAAATTTTGAAAAAAACTATATAAGGCTTGCAATGAAGAATTTGAGAAAAAAACTGTTTGTGTGAGATTTTGTTATCTTGAATTTGTCCAGGAATTCTCTTAATTATTTTCTAAAAAAAATCCTAACCCTAATATTCTTTTTTCCCCCTCTCTTCCCTCTTTCTCTCTCCGCAAATATCCTCTCCTCCTCTATATCTCCCTCTCTCCCCATTCTTTCTTTCCACAACCTGTGAACCAACCTCCCTCTCTGTCGACCCTCTCCTCCTTCCTCTAGTCGTCTCGTCGTGCTTGTCGCCCTTGTGCCGCCTTTCTCTTCTTCCCCCGATGCTCTACCACTAACCACAACACATCGGCTTCCCATCCCTCCTCGCGTCAGCGAGTCACTGGTCTCCAGCTTCGACCTTTCCTCCCTCTCTACCCTCAGCCTACTGCCCTCCTCGCTTGCTCACCCACTTCCTTTCCCTCTCCTTTTACTTCCGCATCGCCTGCGACATACAACATAATTAAGTTTCGATGGTGGTTTATTATCGCTGTTAAATAGAAACGAAGATGGTTCAAAAATCGCCATCTATGCCAGCGCCGTAACAAGTTTGGGATATTTCACGATGTTTTTCAACACCGTAAAATGTCTGGATAGAAACCTACACTCAAACATGTCACAGCGGTTCTTTAGAAAACTGTCATAACATGTTAATCTATAATGCAGTTTAAAAAAACCTTCGTTATATGTTTTCAACTATCATGGCAGTTTCCGTTGGAACCGCCATTATAGGTGTCTATAACGGTGGTTCTAATAAGTAACCGCCGTGATATATTTATTATATGTCACGACGGTTCTTATAAGAACTGCCGTGATTGATACCTATCATGGCAGTTCCATCAGGAACAACCGTGATGATAGGTGATTATGTTTTTTAATTTTTTAATTTTTAATCGAACACAGTACATTTAGTGACAACAGAAGAAAATACGAAACATAAATATAATAAACAGATTCATAATACACATATATTAACATATATCACAAGTATAATACACATATCACAAGTTCACTAAACATCACAAATGACTAACACATCTATCACAAGTTCACAATACATATCACAAGTTCACGGTAACACATATCACATCATTTGAATAAATTTTCAATTAAAATTGTCGCCCCCGGAATGAGCCTGACGACCCGACCACATCACATAGAGATCCTCCTTTTCCTTTTTCCTCATCTCTCAACCTATTCACAAGTAGATTTTTGTGCATGGAATAATTAATTAAGAATTGTAACCAAATTGGTGTGTACATATGTGTGTGCGGTATACATGTATGTGTGCATGTGGGGTGTGCGTATATATGTGTGTACATGGCGTGTGTACATGTGCGTGTGTTTACGCATATAAATATGCACCAAAATGAAAACATGCATAAATTAAAATAAAAAAGATGAGTTTAAATACATTACCTTCTCTCTATGGAATTCAAAGCAAATGTTGCCCACTCTTCCCAAATTTCATCCAAATCCTCATTTGAATAAATTTCTTTGTTTTCAAACTGCAAACATGTTGACTTATTTGTGTTAGTTTTGATTCAAACAAAAAACATAAATTAACTTTAAGGTAGAATATAAGATATATTTCAGGATTATGATTCATTTAAGATGTAACGATCTCATGCATAAACCGAATGACATAGTATCCACCACACGATACTATCAGGTTGATGAGCGCATTGCAAGAATTGAATTTCTGTTAGTAAAATCTAAAACTTAATTTTTTTTGTTAGTTTCTGAAATAATTATTCGAATCCTCTTCCATCAAGTTTTTTGTCTTTTTGATTGATTTGTGGACCAAACATGGTGATGACCTTTGTCATAATTAATCAGTGGTCAATTATTAAATATTATTAAACAAGTATTAAATAAGTATCATGGACACAATGCTAAAATAAAATAGTTCACAATATGATATATATACAAGTATTAAACACTCAAATATTAATCAATTTATGAATCACTGATCGCACAACTTTCTGCAACGAGTCCAACCAATATATAGTAAGGCATAAGGCTTGATGAAGCGCAAAGTCCAATCTGAACTATAATAGAAAATCATATAAGAAATTAAATTAAATGCTATGACAATTGAATTTGATTATAAAATATTAGTACTTTACCCTATATTATATGATGCAAGATACAATCAACCCCTTTCACCTTTTAACATTGTGTCCACAATATATCGAGCCTTCTTCACACTTTCATCTTTCTGGATAGTCACATTTGCGGTTTGATATTGACAAAAAAATCATACTGGAGGCCTAGCCCGTATTCTCACACCAATCATATAAATACCTAAAATTATTAGAAATTTTCAAAAATTATCAAATCTAAAATAATTGCTATTTTATTCCTAAAAGTGAATATAAATTAATGACTCACTTCATATACACACGGATACATTCCGCGGTCGGTCTAAGAAGTCTGCAAAGTCCTCTTTTTGAGATAAGTGGCGGTAATCTCGAACCCAAATACATCTCTAGTCATGGGTACTGAAGATGGTACTATCGTCCATCGTCCTTTAAAATTACAGCCAATGACCTTAATACTGGGATGTTAATTACTCTCACATTCTACCCTAGGCAGTTGGGTAACCGAATGATATGTGGGCAAGCTAGCTGCAATCTCAGGTCATGCCAAACTTCCCTTTATATTTTATCTGTCACGATATAATTGCTATTATTCAAATTGTAAAGGCAACATTGTTCATATTTATTTAATTTTGATAACATACTCGTGTATCCACTGTGACAAGTCTCTTAGCTATGCAATAAAAGCACCACATGCATCACTGATAATTGTTTGGCCCAGAAGTCCATCACTCTAGTTTTGATGATGATTAACTTATGTAATTATAGAACTAATGATCTTGTGTTTATTTAGTCTCAGATATTAGATCAAGATCTTAGTAGGTGTTTAGCTTCAACAAAAGATTCAAAGTTAAGTTTTGGAGCTAGCACGTGTTGATTCAAGAGCTCGTGCATCAAGATCGCATCAAGTACTCAAGAGAAGTCTAGCTCATTGATCAAGGTTTAGACAAGTCAGAAGGAGAAGTAGACTATAAAGAGAAGATTTTCAATAAGACTTGTGTCAGATTTTACAATGTCAAGATTTATTTTTAGATAAGATGTAAAGGATAGATTAGTTGGTGGATTGCTCAAGTTCATATACACTCACACATAAGATTTATATATGTTTTCAAAAAGAGTTTTTGTTTTAGAAATACCGGTTTGATTTTTATATACATGTGTTTTATCAAAATTTATTTTAGAGCTTATTGTCAAAAACATAGATATTTCATCATATATGTGTAGT
>JAVJIF010027995.1:0-21373 GCA_038442645.1 Agave tequilana | reverse complement strand
AACATACATCCTCCTCGGGAGCAAAATCCGATAGCCCAGTACAAAATGACCGCTGAATTCTCGGACTCTTTTCATACAATGTACATCCTTCCAATCCTAGCCCTACGTATTACATTATTTGAATAATATACTATTCTGTGCTCTTAACTTTTTTGTAGTGCATCCATCCATTCACACGCCATGTTAATGGGATTTCCCTCGCTCGAAAGCGGTCAAGAGAACCCCCTGCTGATGGGATTTCCCCTACTTGGAGGCGGTTGTGACATCCATCCATCCACACGTCCCGATGATGGGATTTCTCCCACTCGGAGGTGGAAACGCGATCCTCTGATGATGGGATGTGCCCTACTCGAAGGATCGTGTCTGTACACTCCACTGATGAATTTCTTCCACTCGAAGTGTCAATGCAGACATGCTTACAGGCCTATCTCAGTGGTCCTACGGGTGCCAAAACCCTCTGTAGTGGGATGTGCCCCACTCGAAGCCCTCCACTTTGTAGAGGGATTTTCCTCTCTTAGAGCTCTCGTCTGATATTCTGTTGATGGGATGTGCCCCACTCGGAACACTAACACTAGCCTACAGGCTTCCCTCATCTGAACCTATGGGTTGATGAACTCCCGGTAGTTTTCTCTGCCAGGTTCCTTCCATATTTTGATGATAGGATGTGCCCCACTCGGGAGACAACTCCATTGATGGGATATCCCCTACAGGAGAGGATAACTTTGCTGATGGGTTTACTCCCACGTTGGAGGTACCGGATCGTCGTCGGGTAGGGCCCCTATCTGGGACAGACACATCCAACCTGTCAGTGGATTTCCTCCACTTCAAGACCAATTTTTTGCAGGTCCAACAAGACTATAACTATATACGAAATTGTATATCTATGAGGGTTTTCTTGTTTGAATTATCCCCTCGACGTATCGTTCTCGTATGGTCATAAGTCCATTATCCTCCCGAGGATGCTTCGCGAACATCTCCCCAGAATGAAGGCTTCATGTATGATTTCAAAGTTTGAGTGTGCTTGATCAGTGTGGGGTACTCGGGTGTATGTGCTCAGTATATAAGGTATATCTATGAGGTTTTCTTGTTTGGATTATCTCTCAACATACTAGTCTCATGAATCATGTGCTAAGCTCATGCAACCAGTTTTGCTCATATTCACATTTAATATTTTATTTAATGTCTCATTGTGTGCTTGTATGGTCATACTAACTACTTCCAATGCGTGTCCCGAGATGGGATTTCTCCTACTCGGAAGCGGTGACACAGACTTCCTTACATCCCGCCAAGACACTCTGCTGTGGGATTTCCCCCACTCGGAGACCAGACTTTGCTGCAGGGATTTTCCCCTCCCAGAGGCTCGGCTTTGCAGCTCCGTTGATGGGATTTCCTCTACTTGGAAGCAAATGCGAACCTAACTCCGTAGCTGGGATTTTCCTCACTTGGAGGTTAAAACTTGCAGGTACCGTTGTAGGGCAAACACCCACTCTGGAACTACCAGCCGAGCCAGTTCCAAGCATCTCGGTGTCAAAGCAAACTCTTCGAGCAAGCATTCAATTTCAAACAAAAGTAATAACAAAATAAATCAGGTAAGATCCAAACATCCCTTCCATTTCAAAAATTATTACTTTTATTCTGATTACATCCATCCAAATACAAACTTGGTTACATCTGACAAGAGTAATATAAGATCTATCACATATATTTGTGTTTGCTTTTTTTGAAAGGAAATACAAATAACCAATCCTACTCGTCTAGACCCCCAAGGATCCCCTTGGAAGATACCTCCCGGGAGAATGTCCACAACAGCATATGTCATTCTTCCTCAGGATAATACTGAGACCTCCCAAGAAGATGACCAAGCCGTGAGTTGCGTCTCGGGAGACAAGAGATTAGAACTCCAAAAGGAGAGCTGCTTCATCGGTGGAGTCCCAAGGCATCCTCCTGTTCCCCCTTTCCAAATTCCAACCGGAATGAAGACTACAAAAATGTGAAATGTGGTAATGGAATCGGAATCACTACCACCTTCACCCGGCACAACCCCCATTCCTATCTCATCCACCACCAAGAGAGACAATTTCAGAGCACTAAGCTAAGAACTTGATTTATCCACGACAACATCTGGTGAGTAAATCAAGGCAAAGTTGGTGCCCTTCCGATTTCCCCTGCAGCGGGACCTTGTCGTGAAAACTGGCGTATCGAGACATGGTCGTCGCGAAAACTGATGTATCGTGCCAGCCGTCTCCACCATCTCCATCCTTCTCCCTTTCCTTCCTCCACCGGACGAAGAAGAAAAATGACATCGCTATCCACTAGAGCAAGAAGTTTGGGGGCAAGAAGCTTTTGAGAAGATGAGCAGACTTCTTTCAGAATTCACTCTATTTATAGATGAGAGAACCAAATCGCCTCTTATTCAAATCTCCAACCATCTCCTGAGAGTCGGTTCAAATCTCAGATTTTTTGGCATGTCAAATCAGCTAGATATGATCTTCCTCTGCCACACGATCTCAATCATTATGACGCGATTTCCAATTGTCATCACTCGCTTCAACTTCCAAAAAAGGCTCAGAACGAGAAAAGGCATCTTGACCGCATCACTATAAAGGATGCCTTGACTTCCCGAGTCATAAGAGAGATCAATTTGCTTCACTTCTTCCCTCTAAAACTCGGGGAAGAAGGAAGCGAAGGGACATATGTAGTGGTCAGATTTTGACCTACACCAAGATCACGACATGTGTCACACCTTGTCAGAACCTCTCGAAACAGACGATAAGACCTGCCAGAGAGCATCTTCTCAAGGTACCGTCCAACAGTTCCTGTGGTCCACTTCTTCCGAGGATTCTACTGCCCGAGGTCTTCTATATTTCGAGCACAATTCTGACACCACTCAGCCATTCTCGAGGTCACTACTCCTTACGAGAACTCCACTGTCATCGCGAGGTTAATTCTTCCCACTTCGAGTAAGGCCTACATCAATCGATCTCATTGATCGTCGCTTTTAACTCAGCAAGCAGGATTTTCTTAAGTCACGGAATTAGTTACGCCATCAGGTCATCCCACATTTTGAATGTTGTAACGGCTCCTACTCCAGCGCAGACGGTTATAGAAGGAAGTAGAAATCTCTCTCAGCAATCAAGGGCGTAATCCAAGCTGATCGAAGAAATCCAATGTGCCAATCATGCAGTTACGTAAATCCGCATGATTCGCACCACCAATTACGACTCTCAGGTATTTATACATTAAGACTGGACCAAGAAAATGGGTCGAAAAAGAGAAAATTGAAATCTTGAAGGTCAATAGAATCCTAAAGGGACAATCCATTTCAAGCCACTTCAAGTAAAAACTATAGAGATTGTAAATAGAGTATTAGCTCTGTTGAGTTCACTGTAACTCTTGAAAATAGTGAATTCTCTCTCTCCTCGTGGTTTTTTCAAATTGGGTTTTCACTTAAAATCATGTGTCTTCGCTTTTTTTTTCTGTTCACGTATCTCTGCATTTACCCTTATTTCTGCGGTGCGAGATTGACCGCTAATCAACCGTGTCAGAAAATCTCCACCGCAAAACTAAATCATCGAATTGAACCAAATTGTACAAACATGGAAGCATATTCTGACTCCCTTTCACCATTTATTGTAGGGTTTTATAGATATGTATTTCTCAAATCTTCTATATTTAGAATTTTATCCCTCAAATCATGTGTATTGTTGGTATAACCTCCAAATCATTTAAGTAAAAAAATACCCTCCATATTAACATATGTTAGATTTTGAACGGACTACGATGAAAAAACCATTTGTACCCTTGGTTGATCACACACAAAAAGAAAAGAAAAGGAAAAAAATGAAGAAAGCGTCATCTTTTTCCAACTCCAAATTTCTCTCTCCATCGACACCGCGTCCGTGTCCATGCCACCACCACCGCCACAGCTCTCTCCTTGATCTCATCACCTCATCTCTCCTTATTGATCTCATCACCGGTGACTCCACACCCCCACCATCTCCTCTCTGCCACCCCACCTCCATGCTCCTCTCTTCTTCTTGACCATGTCACATGACAACCACACCACCAATACCTCCACCACTCCTCTCTACTTTTGATTTCATTGCAACTCCATTACTTCACTCTCCTTGTTCACCACTTTTGGTATTTGGGTTTGTTGAGCTCAAGAAACCTCTTTGATCAATTTTAGAGTTCTTGAGAGGGCTTGACGATGGTTTGATGATGATACGGGAGGTGCTCAAAACAGAAATGGGGTTCTTCGATGGAGACGAGGATGAAGATGAAGGGAAGGGTTGGGTGTTTTTGAGGGTTGAAGGAGGTTCAAAGATGGGTTCACAACATGAGAGGAGAGAGAGGAAAGAAGGGTTGTTGGGATTTTAGGAAAAAAATTATAGCACTTAACAACAAAAATCAGAATACCCCTTTTTCTATTCTGGTAGACTAATAGAAGGGGTTAACTTAACTGGGTTTTAGATGATTTAGTGGGTATATCAGCTAAATTCACATACATATCTAAAAAAACCGTTATTGTAATTTGTTAGGTATATTTTTGGTGGCATCAATTTCATGGATTCATTTTATGACCATAAATCTTCTTTTTCAACAATACTGAGTTCAGACATGTGTTGCATTTTGTTAGTCTTTATTAACTAAAGTCCCAGCTACAGCCTATATTCCAAAAATAATAATAATAATAATAATAATAAAATACTAGACTGCTTTTTATGATTTGTACTCAATATTGCTGCAGTTTAATCCAATCCCTATATTTGCATGATACAAGTTACATGGTAGACCATGTTAACATGGATTATGATTTACCTGCTCTGTTATAGGCTAGCATCTATTTTGAATATACTATCAAATACCAGTCTAATGTCTATACTTGAAAACATGTGGTTTGATTGTTACTTTATCTCTTTGGGGAAGTGTAACATAGTATGTTAATGCGACAGGTTACTGGAGGAAACGGAAGATGAGGTAAGCTGTGGTCCCATTATATCATCTGTCAGCTCGATCTTTATATTCTTTTATGTAGATTTATGCACATATATTTGTTCTTTTATGTAGATTTATGTAGAGTTAAGTTATGCACATATATTTGTGAAGTAGAAAGAAAAGGCTGACATAATTAGCTATCCTCTTTAAAGATACAGAAACAGGCACTAAATTTTTATCCGTGACTACATCATTTTTTTCATCTCTTCTGCTGTAAACCTCCCTACTTTTCTGTATTTAAACTCATGATTAATTTTTTGAAAACTACTAATATAAAATTGTTATGCGTTTAAAATCTTTAGTAAAATCCTTCGAGATTACAACTTCTCACAGGCTATTATATACTTATTTTAGCATAGGAAACTGCTACCACAATCATTTTGAAGGAAAAAAATAACCACAGCTTTTTCATATAATTTCTCTTTCATAAATTTTCTTACAAGCGCGCACACATACATGCTTTCTCATAAATTATTATCCTATATGTTTAAAAAACCTTTTCATTTATATTTTTGTGAGGGATCCTTCTTGTTACCCTCATCTTTTCATAGTTTTTATTTGTAATTATTTTTATCAAGCAGATCCTCCGTTTTTTTTTTTTTAAATCAGTTGTCTTAACAAAAAAACAGTTAAAATTACGTATCCAATTTTGATTGCAACTAATTTGAATGAATAACTAGAGTCCCGTCTAATTAGAACATGTGTTCAGGTAATATTATTTATTTTATTTTATTCTTTGTGTGTGTGTGTATTATATCACACACAACTATCGCACACAAAAAAAACAACTAGTCTGTTCAATTTGATGTAAAGATTGTATGTGTGCAAAATTCTAGTACTGGAAAAAAATATTAAATCTAAAAAAAAACATAAATTTCTGGGACTTTAAAAAGGGTTGTTCATAGCTAGAAACAAATAAACATGAAAATGGCATGGGACTATGCTGTTACATATGGCACACTATATTCAGGGCTCTCTTTTCCTGTTATGTGAGCATGCTTCTACATGATATAGACAAAAAAAATCTATGATATTTCTCCATCTTTTTTTTGAATACATGCATCGAGGCTACTGCTCATTGAAACCGTTGAACTCAATCGTCTTTAAATGTTCATATGCAGCTTGCTGAGTTGATAAAGCGAGGTTCTGTACAAACAGGAGGAGTAAGCAAGGCCCTATGTCAAGACCTTAGTGAGTATTGCAACAAAGCGAGGTACTCTTGAACACTCACCGATCTGCTTAGAGATATTTAGAGGGCTTTGTTCATTATTTTACCTTTGTCTTCAATCATATATGTGAAGCCTGAGAGTGAGTGCATCATCCCATGCTGTTGTATAATGAAATGACTTGAAAAATGTGCCTCCAATTATAACCTTCTGTTCTGGCCCTGGTGTATTAGTTGGCATACTTCAAGAACAAGGCTACACACCCTGGGTAACCCTAATACACCCACTGTCACAATGCAATGGCCAGCCAATTAAACTAATTTTGAATTAAATAGGGATCACTATATTTATATCCTAAGATGTACATATAATATGTAAGTACGCATTTCATGCCGTACATAGTGATGTTAGTTCTCAGTGTCATCATGTCTAATTTAAGATTTTTACTTTTTTAGTCTATGCTAAAGATTGGTCTTCATCTTTTCAAAGTTCAAACTTGAATTTCGTTTTCCTTCAACCACTGCATGATGATTGGTAAACATACTTTGTCCACCGAAATATCTGTCGTTATCAAATATCGGATTAAATTCAACTGATCTGCTTTTCGTTACATTGTATGCAGAGGTTCTCAAGATATGGATGACAAGGAGTTGTGAAAAGAGAGCAGTTAACTACAAAGATAACTTTTTCCGCGCAGTATGCCAAAAAAAAGAAAAAAAAAACAACCGACCATTTGAGGTTCTTTAAATCTCGTACTTTTCTTTTTATTGCAAATGGTTGAGGCCCTTCTAGTTTAGTTTATATAACTCTTATGGGTTCTACAAAATCCCAATTTTTACATGAGGAACGCAACCATTTGCGAGCATAAACTAATGTCTTCTCACTCTGATTTATTATTGAAACTTAGATCTTGGATATAACTTTATATCTCCTCTTTTACCCATCTTAGCATGTTCTTGCATGTGATTTAGGTATTTATAGTAGGGACGGGCCAGGTCGGGCTCGTCCCGGGCCTGGCAGGTCGAAGACCGAGTTGGGCGCCCGAGACCGCCTGCGAGCCCGGCCCGGTCCGCCTAAGGGGGACTCGGGCACAGCCCGGAGACCCGGTCGGGCGGGCTGGGCCGGGTTTTTTATAAAAAAAATAAAAAATGTTTTATACTTCTAGTTTTGGACATAATTGATGCAAGTTGTAAAATGCTAATGTAAATTATTTTTATTAACAGTCTAATAGATTGGATAAATTTATACAAATACAAATGAATAATATAGATAAAAAGATAAGATTACAAATGTAGTATATAGATTGAAATTGAGGTTTAAATTGATACAAATACAAATACAAATACAAAAGGTATTTATTTCTTCACTCATCTTCTGGAGACTCTACAATGATTTTCTCTACTGTTTTATTCTGACTTCTCATCTCCGCATCAAGCCAATCCTTCCCGCAGATGCTCATCTCGATGGCTTCTGACGCCAAGCGGTTTTTCTCGTATCAGTCAGCACTCGTCCAGTTGTATTAAAAGCTAGTTCTGAGCTACAGTAGAAACAGAAGGGGTTAGTAAATCACGCGCAATGATGGAAAGCACAGGATATATCGATTCCTATGATTTCCACCATACCAAAATATTAAAATTTTCAATAATAATGAAGCTCATTCAACGAGTTTGAGCTTCTTGATCTTTTGGATGCAGATAATAAATCAGATAATAAAAAACTTTTAGGCC
Source organism: Agave tequilana (assembly GCA_038442645.1). Classification (NCBI taxonomy): domain Eukaryota; kingdom Viridiplantae; phylum Streptophyta; class Magnoliopsida; order Asparagales; family Asparagaceae; genus Agave; species Agave tequilana. The sequence continues at coordinate 13,482 of JAVJIF010027995.1, read as the reverse complement.
TAGATGATGATGCAAGTTGGGATGATTGTTTATTTTCAAACTGAGAATCATAAAAATCATACATATTATTTATAGAATGCTCAATATCATTCCAAGCTATGAAACAATCAGGATAATTCATTTTTTCATAAAAATATTCAAGTACATATTTACATCTTTCAAATTTAATTCGAGAATTCATAATAGTAGCAAAATCAGATATAGTAGGAAAATATTTAAAATGTTTATTGAATTTTTCTTCCATAAGTGCAATAATATCAGGAAAGAATCATTTCGATATGTATAAAATAACAATGTTTAAAATAACGCGTTACGTAACGCGTTACGATAACTAACGCAAGGCAAACATTAGGAAACAGGCGCAAATAACCCAAAAACTCATAACCTGCGTTTTTTACCTGGTAACGTATGTTACGTTATTTTCGTAACGCACAGTAATGTACATTACTGTGCAAATCCTATTTTTATAAAACCCACCCACCCGAGCCCTCTCAAACTCCACCCGAGCCCTCGTTCTTGATCTAGGGCACAACAAAATCCCTCCCAAAAAAAATCAGACGACGAAGAAAGAAGAAGAGGAGAAATCCCCCGATCCCTTGTCGTCATCGATGGTTCCCCGACGTCGGAGGATCCCTCACCGTCTCTCGTCTCGTCCTCGGCGCCTTGAAGAAGAATAAATAAGAAGAAGAAAGAAGAAGACCTACCTGATTCCTCATCGCTGATTCCTCCTCGTCGTCGCTGATTCCTCGGCACCGTCTAAGGTCTCTCTCCCCTCCTGATCTCTCTCCCTATCACTCTTTTTGCTTACTCTCCCTCCAGATCTCTCTCTGCTCTCTCGCCCTCCCATTCTCTCTCTCTGCTCTCTCTTCCTTCGATCTCTCTCTGCTAGCAGAGAGAGATCGGAGGAAGAGAGCAGTGAGAGAGAACGGGGAGAGAGCAGAGAGAGATCAGAAGGGAGGAAGGAAGGGAGGGGGAGAGAGATGGGGAGGGGAGAGAGCACAAAGAGATTAGGTGAATTGCAGAGAGAGTGATCAGGTGAATAGGGGAGAGTGATACATTTTAATTTATTTATTATGCTCTTAAATTCAATTCAAAGATAGAACAGAGAAATATCATGCTTGTTATGTTTTTTTTGCTAAATTATCATGTTTGTTAGTTGTTATAATTCAATTACCATGCTTGTTGGTTGTTAATTGTTATAATTTATGCTTGTTTGTATTGATTGAATAGCATGGCTAAAAGTTTAGATCCCGCATATGTTATTATGATACTTGCTAAAATTTGTTGTGGGACTTGATAAATGTGTTATATAATTTTTAGATTTTTTAAAATTATTGTAACGCCCCGATCCGGAGGGTACGGAGACGTTACTGCGACGTATATACGCAGGTCGGAGATATCCTCACGTATATACGCTAAGCATCAGTACAGGCAAGAATCAGAGTACGGAAGCGCGTGGTGCATTATACATTCCAACATATGAGTACAATTACAAAGTTATCACCAGAGGTGACAAATATTACAAAAATATTACATAACTGATAGGCGCAAATGCGAGAATACAAAGAGATGTACATGTATGAACAGTACAAAAGACGCTCACAAGATAGCTGGAGATGCCGCGTGCCAACCAGGGGAAGTAAGGAAGGGACTGGAGCTACAGCTGGTCTGTCTGCTCCGCAGAAATAAGCTTGGTCCTCAGCAGGAAGATCCCCTACAGTCCAAGCTCCGAGACCTGGACATGAGAATCCAGAGGAGTCAGTACTCCCCGGCAAGTGGTGATGCGAATGCCAAGTGGCGTGCATAGATAAGCACAAGTGTGTTGACAAATCCGAATCATAAACATGCATAGGAAAACCGTGTCGTGAGCACCAGCATGCAGGAACAAGTAGATATACAGTAAGTGATATGAAGCAGGGAACATGTATGATATAAGATGATAACAGTAGGAGACTGGTGGAATAGAACACAAGTGGTAAAGTAGGATGTAAGCAGGTATAATATAGTAATGCCCATAAACCAAAAATCCAATGAAAACAATTGTGGCGAGTCAAGTGGTATAACCAAGTTGTAGGACAACATAATAAGTTATTATCTTGGCATCTTATTATTATTACTCGTTTGACCCATATATCTAGGTATGTGTCCCGGTGTACATCTCAACACACATACATCCATATATAAGTAAGTCGAGGTTGGTTATTGGAAGCTGATGAAGAACTGATAGCTCATACTTATAGTAGTTCCCGTCCGCCCGGGACACAGCCATTGGGGGCCTTAAATCCCCCTAACACGCATCTTCTGGGGGCCTGAAATTCCCTTCACACGAATCGTCAGTTTTGTATTCCATTACTATAAGCAAGACATCATATCGGCATCCATCACTTCCTCCCATTCCCCGTGCAAGTTATCCTTTTATAGCTTATTAACAATATTATCAGATTTCGGGAATGAGTAGGATCATAACTGGTCATAACAGGAGTACATAACAAGCATAACGGGAGTTCATAACAAGAGATCAAATACTACATTCCCGTAATTTGATAATCATGGGTAGAGAGTTAATCATAACAGGTATCAGGTTCTAATCATGGCAGTGACAAGCGATCGGGCAGGTGACAGGTTATAAGTCATGTCATAATAAGGAACAAGTGTCAAGTAGCAGCATATCAGGTGTCATGTGTTATATGCCTTGGAAGTGATATTAGACAGGTGATAAGTCATGTCATAACAGGTGACAAGTGATAAGAGATAACATAGCAGGAACATGTATCAAGTAGTAGCATGTTAAGTGATACATAATGCCAATACAAGTCGACCCGACAAAGCGGAGAAAATCGAATGGAGGCGAGGACACTCGCCTAAATACGGAAAATACCGTGGAATCCTCGATCTCCGGAATTCAGGTAACTAACGCGTAAACGCGTTCAATAAAATAAAGATCGTACTATGTAGAAGAGGAGAGAGAATGAGCCAGAAGGAGAGAGAATGAAGACGCGGGATTCGCAGACGCGAGAGTCGCGTTGCGTAGAGATCACAAACGCAGGGTTCGAGAACCGCGTTCCAGCAAGGACACGAGGAGAACGCAGACGCGAGCATGAACTCCGCGTCGCGTTGATATAAGAACGCGAGGATCGCGTTAAGGAATTGCTTGGACGCAGGGATGAGTTTCGCGTCTAGCAATTAACAGAGAAAGAGAGAGCCAGGGAGTGAGACGCAAGGGTGAGGGGGAAACGCAGGAAAGGTGGGGAAAAACAGGGAAGAAAAGGAAAAGGAAAAGGAAAGGAAAGGAAAAGAAAGGAAAGAAAGAAAGAAGGAAGAGAGGAGAGGGAAAGGGAGAGGGGATGGCCGGTCACCGGCGGCGGCCAAGGTTGGCTGGAGTTGGCCGGAAGTGGCCGGAGATGGGTGGCCAAAGCTCCAAGCCCAAGCAATGGTGGTGCAACTCTAGTGAAATTTGAGATTTCGGAGTTTTTAAAATGGTGGTTCGGAGAGCGACGAGCAGGTCTGTTGGAAAGAGTATTCCGAGGAGAGGAAGATGGCGTGGTTCGTGGTGGTCAAGGTGGTGTAGGTAGTGGTGGGGAAGGTGGTGAAGTTGGTGGTGGAAGTGGGTTTCTTGGAGTTTCTTGGTGGAAAAGAGGAAGAAGAAGGTGGTGTGGAGGTGTTGTTGTTGGAAATGGAGGAGGAGATGGAGGAGAGAATGGTGGAGGAATTGGTGGAGGAGATGGTGGTGGAAATGGAGGGTGGCCGGCCAATGGAGGGCACGGTTAGTGGGTGTGCTGCGTTGGCTTGCTGTTGGAGAAGAAAGAAGAGAAAAAATGAAAGAGAGAGGAGTGAGGGTGTTATATAAAGGGTAGGAATTATTATTACAAGTATGTCATTGTTTCAAAACAAAAGGGACGCAATCAAATGAGTCTTGCGTCTCATTTAAAGAAAAGCCCGCGTCTCTTCAAAATGAAAACCTGCGTCTGGCAATTGTCCAGACGCGGGGATGGAGCTTTCATCCAGGGAAAAACGCGAATGTTACGTTTAACAGAAAAGACAAAAGTCATGATGACTTGAAGGACATAACATTAAATGCAGAATGGAGAGGATCTTTGCATTAAAGATTGAATCCGAGTTTGGTGAAACTCGCGTCTAGCGAGGATAGAGAAAATAGAAAAAGAGAAAATAAAATATCTGGATAAGGTTTCGGTATCTGGGAAAACACTGAAAACCCGAAAAAGCCGAAAAATTAAAGTATCTCGAAAAGTTTCCCAAAAATTCTCAAAAATAATAAATATTCTTTTAAGATGTTTGGCGAAATCGGTTTTCAGAGATTCAATCTCATTATCAAAATAAAAATTCTAAAGTCAACCGTCAATACTGGTCTACACCGGGTTGGCCGGGATTTCGATAAATTTAGAAAAATCTCAGAAAAAGTATTTAGATAGAAAATGTGATTTTAAGAAGTCATGGGAAAGTCGTTTCTTAAAATTCAACTCCGTTTGTAAATTAAAAATCCGAGAATCGGTCAGTGGCACTGGTCGATATCGGTTTTGAAGATTTTCAATTTAATTCTGAAAAATTTCAGAAAATCATGAAAAATCTAAAATATTGGAAAATGATGTTTGAAACTGAAATCGGTCAAATCTGAATAGCAGAAAGGCCAAATCGAGTAATAAATAAGGATCGGGTCCCCGGTTCAGACTAGGGCTGACTTCGAGTTCACGAATCCAGATCCAAGGCAAAACGATCATATAAATATCTCATAATACAAAATAAATACGAGAAGTAAATCAAAAAATACGATCGAGAAATCTGAATACGCAACTAAGTACGTATTCTAGGAGCGGGGTGTTACAATTATTATTCAATTTATTAAAATTCTTAAATATAGTGTGTGTATATATATATATATATAATAAATACTAAATCGTGACCTACGTTATGCGTTACGTTATAACCTATCTTAACATAACAAAGGAAAAACGTTATCGTTACGTTATCGTTATTTTGAACATTGTAAAATAGTTTAGTAATTTCAGTTAACTCTTAAAAAACTAAATTAGCTGTGGGATGATAAACCCCAGAAATAATCTTGTTACTCTTTTAAATTTTTTCAGAAATTCACAAAATACTTCAATAATTCTTCAATCATCACCGGAAATAGATATATTTGGCAATTCTGTAAAAATAAACATATCTATTGTAGTCTGATAAGGAATAACTTTCCTCAACATATTATATGTTGAGTTCTAACTGTTGGCCCAAAGGCCCATCACTCTAGTTTTGATGATGATCAACTCATGTAGTTATAGTACTAATGATCTTGTGTTTATTTAATCTCAGATTTATGATCAAGATCTTAGTAGGTGTTTAGCTTCAACAAAGGATTTAAAGTCAAGTTTTGGAGATAGCACGGTTTGATTCAAGAGCTTGTGCATCAAGACCACATCAAGTACTCAAGAGGAGTCTAGCTCTTTGGATCAAGTTTGGACCAAGTCAAGAAGATGAGAAGACTTCAAGTGAAGACCTTCAAGATCAAGACTTGTGTCTAGGTTTGTTTTTAAGATTTTGTTTTAGATTAAAATGTAAATGATAGAATAGTTGGTGGATTGTCAAGTATATCATACACACACACACTCTTGATTTAGATGAGTTTTCATGAAAGAAAATACAAAAGAGTTTTCTTTTTGGAAAAATACCGGTTTGATTTTTTGGAATTCAAAGTATATATGTTTTAATCAAAAATCATGTTTAGTACTTAATGTCAAAAATATAGATATTTCATCATGTATATGTAGTGGATCATATCCATACACTCTAAGCTTTAAAAAAGTTTAAAATATCTTATTTTTGTATTTGGAGAAGTTTTGAAAAAATCTATTTTGGAAAAATACAGTTTTTGTTTTTAGCCAAAATTTCTAAGTTACAAAAATAGTTCAAATTGTTTGTAACATGTCTTGATTTGCTCAAACATGTTTGATTATCAAAGTATAATGTTGAAACTATTTTGTAGATTTTTCGTGATTTTATGGGATTTTATTTAAGCTAAAAAGATAACTTTTAAATCCTTAAAAATGTCCTGTCTGGCTTCTGCCGGTCGACCGGACCGGTCGATCGAGCTAGGAGTCGGTCGACCGACGTGCACAGAACGTGCACGCCAGTTTGGCTGGAGGGCCGGTCGACCGACCCGGTCGACCGCAGAGAGCTTCTGCTCTCTGGAAAGCCCCGGTCGACCGGGACGGTCCACCGGCAGAGAGCTCTGCTCTCTGTTCCAGGGCCTCGGTCGACCGGGCCGGTCGACCGCTGGCTCAACGGTCAGAAATCTGACCGTTGGCCGGTCGACCGGGCGGTCGACCGACAGGTCATTCTGGCTCCCAACGGCTAGTTTTTCTAGCCCTATAAATTGGGGCTTTGGGGGGCTGTTTTAGACAAGATTTTGAAGAAGTTTTTGGGCTAGTTTTTCCTACTCATTTCAGTGGTTAGATCCACAAGTTTTTAGAGCCAATATTTCCAAATCAAAAGAGAGTTTATCAAGAGTATTTCAAGAGTGATTTTCTTGTGTTTTTCACCATAGATTCAATCCTTGTTTTCTCACACAACACTTGAGCTATTCATTGCTATATTTACCTATAGGGATCTTTGTTGTGAGAGGATTTTAGGTGATCAAAGTGTTGTGATCACCAAAGTTCTACTTTGTACTTTGAGGAGGCGGACTTGCGGATTCGCGGTGTTTCGAGTTCGTGTGTGAACTCTTTGTTTGAGGTACGGCCTCGGCGAGCTAGTGGGCTTGCGGTGTGTGAAGGGACTAGAGAGTCCAAGGAGTTCTAGTGTGAACTCGCCTTGTAGGTGTTGCGGTACCAAGTGATCCGGTGGGATCGGTTTATAGTGAAAATCCTTCATAGTGTTGAAGGCGGGGACGTAAAGCAAGTGTGCTCGAACCTCGAAACAAATCTCCCGTGTTTGCGATTGCTCTCTCTATCTCTTACTTGTCTTTGTATCTTGCATGCTTATATTGTCTTTATCGTTATATGCTTGATATATTGTGTGCTTAATTGTTATATGCTTGGGGATTGTTTGCTAACACTTGTATTCAACTAAGAGAGCCAACGCGGCACCTCAAGTCTTATTTAGAGGAATCTTGAGGAGTTAGTTCAGAGCCCTTCACGGGGAATCCGGCTACACTCTTGTGTTATACGTGGTGTTTAGTTTAAGAAGTTTTAGTTTACTTAAATAAGTTTTAATTCCGCATTATTGACCATTAGATTAGCTCATCACCTATTCACCCCCCCATAAGTGATTTACACTAACGTGTCCTTATGTCCTGAGGTAAACTTCTAATAGGTAAGCCTACACGCTAGAACAACTTTGTTTAAAGTTTTGCCTTCTTGGGTCAGTACTTTTAATAAATAAAATAATACTTCTTAAATTGTGAATATAAGTATCTATATATTTTAAACCACCATGTACACACAAGTTAATAATGTGACATACACAACGAATATGAAAAAGTTTTTCATTCAAAATTGGTCTAAAATGATTTTTTAAAAGCTCAAGTGCAATAGTATTATTGCTAGCATTATCAACTGAAATAGAAAAAAAATTTAGATTCAAGTCTAAATTCTCTAACTTTCATAATAGTCTGACTAAGATTAGAGCCATTATGAGGAAAAGAAAATTTTTTAAATTCAATAATTTTTTTATTTAAATCCAATCAGAATCAATAAAATATGCAGTAACCACTGTGTCATGAAATCCATTAAGAGCTTCCGAAGTAAGTGCAACTCTTTGTGACATAAAAGAAAAAGTTGCAAATAAAATTTGTTTCCTTTCTTCAACAACCTTGAATATTTTCGCTCTAATAGTGTCTTTACAGAACGAGTCATATTTAGGATTATGAGTAGTTCTAATAAAATTTGTGAATGCTTCATTTTCAGCAAAATTAAAATGTTGTTTAGCCTGAATTATATTTAGCTAGATTGATTTTACCGCTTTGACGATTATAACTAAAAGTACTTAATGTGCCATCAAAAGTGAAAATTTATGTTTGTTGTGGTTGATTCTGTGGATGTTTTGCCCTAATGTGCCTAGTTAGTGTGCAGATTCCACTATTTTTTAAAAATGAATAAAAAATATCAGGACAAAGCTTGCATACAGCCTTCCTAACTCCATTAATAGTTTCTTTTTTAAAAATATTTCAAACCTCAGGCTTTTTCTCTGCCATGAAAGTTGTTACTTCGGCAGTGAAAGTAGAAGGTGGATTAGAAAATGGATCAGTAGAAGTAATAAAATCCGTGGAGAGTGTTTCTGATTGTGTGAATGGAAGTGTTGAAGTGTCGGATAAAGACAAATACAAATCATATCATTCTTGACTATTCAAATCTATTATATCTAGAAGAAGGATTATTATTACTTGCTGAGAAAGATTGCGTCCATTTTTAAACTAAAATTGACAAGAATATAAATACCGGAATGATAAAGAGCTTGAGCGAGCTTAAGGAACTTGAGAACTTGAGACAACTTGAGCCTTGAAGGAGCTTGAGCACTTGAAGAGTTTGAGAGAGCTTGAGAACTTAAGAGAGTTTGAGGGAGATGGAGAAAGTTTGATCACTTGAGAACTTGAGAGCTTTAGCACTTGAGAATTTGAGAGATTTTTTAGAGATTTATAGAAAATGAAGTGGGGAAGAGTGGGTATTTATAGAGGGGAAGAGGAGTTAAAATGTAATTTTTTTTGCAACAAAAAAAAAAACAAATTTTGGGCCAGAATACTGTTGGGGGTTTTTGTAAAAAAAAAAAATTAAACCACCCCCCCCCCCCCCCCCAAAAAAAAAAAAAAAAAAAAAAAACACAACACATAAAAAAAAAAAAAAAACAACGGCTAATTTCTGGGCCAATAACCCCCAAAATTGGGCCAACGGCTCTTAAAAGAGTCGTTGGCTCTCCGGGCCCGGTCCGGGTGCGACCCGGCCGTGGGCCTTGATCCCCAATCCCGGGCACACCCCGGCTTTGGGGATGGGGCCGGGCTGGGCTCTAGCGGGTCGGCGTGCTTGGCCCGGGCCTGTTCGCACCCCTAAGTAGGATGCCTTCCATCATGTGATGTGTGCCAATCAAATTAGTATATTCTTAAAAGTAAAGAGAAAGCTAAAGGAACAGCCATTCCCCTGTCCCAAAGGCCACACCATTGGATAAATTAATCTCTCCCACTGGTAGTCATTGTGTGTGATACTTGTTCTCTGCATTGGTTTATTGTCTTGCCTTGTGATCAATATAACCCCTGAATATATTTTATGACCTAGGTATGGGAATGGGAGTCAACCCCTCTACCAATCAGCATACAGCTCTTGTGATAGAATATAATTCTTATTTATTGTTTGTACAACCAGCTGTGTTGCCATGTTTGCCTGCCTGCCAACTTGTGTTTGTGGGTTTCACAGTTTTGCCCTCTTGCTCAGGTTGTTGGTTGTCATCAAACCTACAGCTGACTGTTGTGAGGATTTGGAATCCCACTTTTGTGCTTTGTGAAATCAATTTTGATCACTGCTTTATGGATTCACAGTGTTGGGCAATTAAGAAACATAAATGTCCAAAGACTAGGTGCAATAGAAATTAGAATGCTGAGATGGATGAGTCGTAATACTATAAGAAAGGAGCAGATCCAAAAGATGATGCTCGCAAAATGAGTGAGAAACTCATTGAGATAGTTTGAGCGTGCGCAACAGTGGCTAACAATTGCTCAGGGTTGTAATCTGGAGCAATGAGAATTAGAGATGCCTCTAAAATGAAGGTGATTGGAAAAGATGCAATAATTGGTAGCCCTTGAGAGAACTGAATGGAAGAAGAAGAAGAAAAGCTTTCATGTAGGCAGACTCTAAAAGCTTGGAGGTGAAGTCGATTTTGATATTGACAAAGGAAATTCGACAGTAGTGTGCACTATCATTTTACCAACTGGACATGCTTTCATATTGTTCATCAAACAATGATACAGTGACTTCACAAGCAACCAGCCTCATTTACCTACAAGTCAACCCAATCTCAGTTTGTTGTATGTTTGTCTTTAATGACAGCTGACTAATTCTTCCAACTAGCACACAGTCCTCCATCATCCATTAGCTAGATGACAAGCTCCAAAAATTGAACATATCTCTCCTCCCCCCACCACAACTAGTTAAGAAAAGGTGTCTCCTGACATTTTTTTCCCCCTCTGGTGGGTGGGCCCACAGCAGTGTGCCTTTGAGAGGATCACAGTGAAGAAAGAGAGAAGTTTCTTCTCTGTGAAGTGAATTGGTGGGTTCTCTATTATAAACCATAGAAACAAAAAGAAGAGGCCAAGTTCTGCATTTTGCCATAAAGGGCTGCTCTGCCTCCTCACTCTGCTTTCTGGCTGCTGCTCTCTGTTCTTCGAGGGGTCTCTTCTTCAAATCTCTTTCATGTCACCAATTTTCAGTCCTACACTGAAATCACTTGAGTGGTTACAAAAAGGGGTCCAGTGACTGATGGTTCAGTTAATACTTGCCATCTCAGAGAATATCATTGCTATGTTAGATGTGGTAGATATTAAAATCATTAACGTTTTAATAGGTTAAGATTGAACCTATAGAAGAATAAATATAAGAGCATCTCCAATGGTGGGGTTGCACCATCTTAGAGCTAGATAAATCTAACTCCATCAACAAAAAAGCACCCATAATGAACTAGAATCTGGGGTTACATCCATGTAGCCCCAGCCGAGATAAGAGAAAGGCTACAAATTTGTAGACAACCTGTTTGGTTAAGGGTGAAAGTGAGGAAGTGAAGAAGTGAGGAAGTGGTAATAGTTCCCTTTGGAACTTGGGAATTGGTTAGTAAGTTTTCTGGTGTTTGGATGTTTTTGGGAAGTGTGGTTTGGAAAATGTTATGCCTTTTCTGGTGTTTGGATGGTAATGTGGAAGTGAAAGTGGAAAAGTTGACTACAAAGTTGACCGCAAATAATATTAAATTAAAAATTAATTAAGAAAAATAAAAATTAGACTGTAATTAGAATGCAAGTGAGATTTAAATGAGCAAAAAATTAACTGTTTTGTGCTACAACTTATTACAAATGAGATTTACATGACCACAAAATTAACTGTAGCACTCTGGAAGTAAGGAAAACGTTGTGTAAAGGAGAAAAGAGAGAAGGAAAAGAACTTTTTCCATTTTCCTTTTCCGGTGTTTGGATGAACAGCGGAAATAAGAAAAGACACTTCCCACTTCCTCACTTCCACCCAATCCTTGAATCCAAACAGCCCCTATCCCCAAGTGGGCCCCACCTTCTTGAGTTTAGGTGAATCAAATAATTGATATGGAGTTACGTGAATCTAAAGGTTCAATGTTGAGTTAGGTGAAATATTATCTCATTTCTAACCCCATTTATCTAGCCCCCACCGTGAGAATTATTCTTTTCTACCTTCAAATTTTCAAATTTGAGTTACAATTGGAAACACATTTACCATTCATCTAGCTCCATCATTGGGGTTACCTAAGCACAAAAATAGTTTCTTTTCCGTTATCACTAACACCACCAGCTGTCATCCAACTTTAACAGTGCAAAGTGTTTAAAAATAAATTTTAGATAAAAATGTGTATTTTCAATGTTGAGTTATTTTTACAGAGCATGTGGTTGAATAAACTAAAAGCAGTTCACATGCCTCCAGTGACCTAATCCTTTTGTTAATCATGGTAGCCAATCATCATTCAATGGCAGTAAAAATATCATTTTTTTTTTCCTTCCCCCAATAGAAGCTGTCCATTGGATTGCTGTACTTGTAGCTCTAGTACACTGATTGGCCAAAGAGCTTGCAGAAACAACACAAAAGACAACCACATGCGCCAAAGTGACCAACTTGGTTGCTGCTGAGTAGAACACATGAAGGCTTTTTTCACACTTTTTTCTTCCCTTTTTTCTTTTTAGCTTTTGGTCCCTCATTCATTTCAATCAGAGAACCACAATGAAAAGTTCACCACATGTGCATGCGAGGCTAGGCCTTGGCCATGGGGTCAGCATCAACAAAATCCTACCATATCACAAGTGACACACACAAGAGATAGGGCATCCTATGGAGCTCCACAAGAATCAATTGATTGCTTTCCATTCACCAACACAAGTGATTTAGTCCTCAAGATTTTACAACAGTAACCAAACTGAATGCTTTATTTCTGAATGGATTCCTCTTCATCATCAAGCATTTCCATCCAAAACCCCCTTGAGGAAATTCAGGCCTTCGGCCGATATGCTCCTCCGAACCCTAGATTCCGGGACCTTAATCCGAGGGGGTGGATCGGGCGAGAAGCAGACGACCACCACCGTCAAATTGTCGCATGTATTCCTCTTGAGCGCCTCGCGCACCAGCTCCCTCGAGCATTGCCCAGGGTCGTTGTGTGCCATGAGCTCCTTCCGCGCTATTGTGACAGCGCACTGGCTGCTCATCACATCCCACAGGCCGTCGCAGCCCAATATCAAGAACTCGTCCTCCTCTGTGAGAACCGTCTCTGGAGCTCTGGCTCTGCGCTTAGGGGACAGGCGGAGCCCTTGGCGCCTTTCATGTGCCAATCACCGAGAGCCCTGGCAACCGATAACTGGCCATTGAGGTACCCGTCATAGACCATGCCACCGAGTTTCTCAATCCTTAGCCTCTCGCGGTTGCAGTTGGGCTTGTGGTCTCTGGAGAGCTCGACTGCTCGCCCTCTCTTCCTAGGACTGCTCGGCAGTCGCCAGCATTGGCAATGTGCATTGTCCTGAACAAAGAACTGAGTGTTAGCTCAGAGAAATTATGATCAAACTTTTCTTTCCAAAAGTTTACTGTCTCATTAATATCATCGAACTGACAACCAAATCCAAGCTGTTGATTTTAACTGCTTGTTAGGTACTACCAGTCTCTTACCAACTAATAATGGGAGGATGCTCATCAATGCATCCAATCATTCATCTTTGTCGAGTGATGGATGCATCAAATAAATTAAGGAAACACATGAAATTGATTATCCCTTAACACATGAACTACTACTCATGCTTCAAGAAGCAACCAAGAGGCCAACAGATGATGAGATTAGGCCTGACCTTCCGAAAAATGATCGTGGTCAGTGCAGTTGTGCCCGAAGAGCTGTCAAGAGAGCGGCATCTGCAAACGCGTGATCAGCTCTCATGAAAGCGCTCTTAATTGCCTTCTCCATTGCAAATGGGGAAATGCTCGTCTCGATTATAAATTTGAGGATGTTCTCGCGAACAAAATTTGCCGCGTCTGTGCCTCATGGCCATCAAATACCTGCATGTGTTTACCAAATAGATACATAAATTTTCTACTAGGCTTGAATCTTCTGTTTATCAAGAGAAGAAAAACTCACAAACAGGGTGCAATGAAATAAATAGCAATCTTCTACAAGTATGGCAGTTTAGATTTTGCTACACAACATTATTGAGACATTATGGAAACTATTCCCTAAACTAGGAATAAGTCTAGGGCTATTAGATGAAAGTTAACAAGA
>JAVJIF010027994.1:0-26110 GCA_038442645.1 Agave tequilana | reverse complement strand
CCCCCCCCCCCCCCCCCCCCCCCCCCCCCAAACACACACAAATTCAATGGACCCTGTCAATAGGATAAGTTATTTGATGAGGTTCTGCCTAATTAGGATTCCATTGTTATAATCAAGTCATCAATGTCTTTAATTTTGGTAGGAAATTCAACCTTCAAACCACTTCATTTGGTTTGGGATATGCCTTGAAAGTTTATCATCTGATATGCCAATATAACTGAGATCTGAGAAGATCTCACTTTCTCCTGACGCCATGACACTTGACCGATACTTTGGATTTGACATACCTTAAACTCCTAATCAAAATAAATCGAGTAAGTAAACCCCTTATTCTTCGTTCAAGTCCACCTAAATGTAGGATCCATCAGCCGCCAAGGTCTGCTTGTCCTAATAACGTCAAATAGGTATGAAAACATTGCATCAGAGGACCACCACACACTATAAATCTGTCCATAGTGGGTTTTCTCCCCTCTCGCATGTTGTGCTTATACAAAAGATGTCTCCTGTCATGGCTACCTCTTTCCAAATCATGACATCTTTTATTTGCCTCTAATCTAATCTCCCACTGATTGCAAATCTTCTTTTGTATCTTTGGACAAGGTTATGTTACAGTACCTCTCATTAGAAATGTGCCACAACCACTTGCGACTTGCGAGTTAGCTTGGTTCTTATCTCTTAGATCAATAACCCCATAAGCCTCCTTACATTAGAAACATTATTTTTTGGGGGAAAATGTCTTATATATGAAAATGTTTAAAAAGAACTTGTGGTGCTTGTGAGCGATTCTCTACATTTGTGTGTTGGAGATCATGGAGTAACTGCAAGTAAGAGAATACTGGAGCTTGCTAAATATCAGAGGACATGTTCCATGCATGACCCCACAAGGAGTGGAATTGGATCAACTACCATGTAGGCCATAAAAATAAGAGAAGAACAAGACTTAACATCCAAAAATTAGTTGATACATGTCTTTAAGTGTCAGCACTAGCGTATCTTTCTTTCTTGCAATGAAATTCCCCTTTAATACAATTTATTTTATCTAGGCTTCATAATTTTTCCTTATCGCTTAATTGCTTGATTAGATTTCTCTCTTTCACTGGTTATTTATTATCTCGACACCTTGAGCGGTTTTCTTGTCGTGCTTCTTCACTATGTTTCTTGTGTTGTTGGTTAGAGTTACGTGTCGATACTTGTTGTAAGGTCTACCTTGAGAGAGTTGAACTCCCCTTCTCATTCTGTAGTGTTATTCATGAACATCTAATTTCATCTTCATTGTCTTCGATGTCCTCTCAGACTGGCTTTGGTATCTATGCCAAACCATCAATCTTTCCATTCAAGCTGTTGATGTTTTGGTTGGCTGTGCCTATATTCATGCATACCCAAGCTTCAAAACCAATTCAATTATGATTTGAGGTAAGCCCCTAGAATGCTATGTAATGCTGAAAGATCATGAAGTCTCGTTTTCACAGTTCTTGTCTCTCCCTCAATCAGAGTTCTAAGGGAGACAAGGCTGAAGCATCACTGACTGGTTGTGAATTCTAGACAATGACCTCCTCTAGCTCTTTTGGTGAACACACCCTTATGTTCCCTTCTTTGATATTCTACCCCAATTGGCTAAGGGATATCCCTTTACCATTAGCATTATCTCCTCACCTTAAGAAATTCCTCCAGTAATCTATCATTCCTTTGAATTGCCCACTTTGGAATCTCAAACACAAGATATTGTAGGCAGTCAAGGAAAATAATTCAATTGATGAGACGAGAATCCCCTTTAGACATCTCTGCTTCCACCCTTTCATTTTGTCCACTAGTAGGGCCCAATTTGTTCTCTTTATCTTAATCTTATCTTTCTTTTTTTGAGTGAAATCCCTTCTTTCCATTCGTCACCACCCCCCTCCGCCTCTAGATGTTGCTGGGATCCTCATTGGGGCCTCATCGCAGACGAATGACCTCCCTGGGCGCCGCCTTTGTCATCGACTTCATCTCCGTTCATCACCGCCCCTTCTTCGTCAACAAATCAACCTCTGATGTAACGGTCCCAGTTAAAAATTTCCGTTTTCATTTATTTAGTTCAATTCTAGTATCAGCTTCGGATTCTGCTATTACCAGTATCAACATAACCAATTCTATAATTATCCGATCATGGTTGATGGGTCTCAGTGATCTTTTATCTTAACTGATTTCTAATTATCTCTTATTAATAAATAAACATTCATGATCTGTAATCGATTCCCGGTTGTCAATGTTTAGTCTACTCACTGGGTACACCGGTGTTAACCAACCACCATCTGATTATTATTATCCATAACTATTACTTTCATAACGGATTAGACATCACTTGCATTATATTAATAGTCAATACACATGCAATCACAGTGTGTAATGGAATCGTAGGTAAACTTTACCCACTTAAAGACTTTCAGGTTGAGTGACATCAATATTCATCACAGACGGGTAAATGGTATTAATTAAAATTTATACTTTACCATTTTTATCAGAACTTAGTACTTAATTGTTCGATTCTCAATCCTAGTAAATACTCGCAACATATATTAGTCGACTATAGGATGACCTAGTCGACTAATAGGCCCTGTTACTGTGTTTTGGTTGGGACTTCAGCTAATACCTAAAATTTACACAAATGGTATAAAGACACAATTGCCAGCCTGATGATTAAGGCCATATAGACCTACTTAACGAGTAATAAGGTTGATGATCATGGAATTTTGAGGTAATTAAACCTGGGGACGTTACATCTGACGACCGCTCCGCCTCCAAATTCACCTTCATAAAAGATGATCAGATCATCTCTACTAGAGATGGTGGTTGCAGACGGTATCTAGTACATTGAAAAGGTCGTCCAGATTTGATGATACATGGATTACCCGAGAAGACTTACAGTGCTTAGCCGCAGATTTGTTGGAATTCTATGAGAGTCATTTGGAGTCATACTCGACAGGGTCGAGTTCTTTTCACCCCCGGAGTACTGATGGGGGCATCACATTGGTTCCTTTACGTACATATCAGTGTCGTCGTCGTAGTATCACATCGCACTACTTTGGCTCTGATTTTGAGCCCAATTGTTTATGAGTTAGTTGATATTATTGGAGGATCGTGTAGTCTATATTTTATTTCGTTCGTTGTCTTTTGTTTGAGTCTAATCGGACTTCGTTGAGTCAGTTTGAGAAGTCTTGATTAGGTCTATTTGATCGAGTCTTTTTTATTTCGTATTGCTTTATTGAGTCCAGTATGTTTGGTACCACATTGGTTATGTGGTGAAACTTTTCTTTGTAAGGGTTTATTTAAGAGACTTAGTTTGATGAATAAAGATATTGAATATTTAGGATATAAAGCTTTGCTTAAGTTTTTTATTCGGTCTATTTTTGATTGATTCAACTAGTGGGGAAGCATAGATCCAGGTTGCAACCTGTGATCATATCCAAAACCCTAAATCCCCTAATTTGATATTTGATTCCACATCAAAAACTCTCTTCCTTGAAATTAAATAATGATGCAAAAACAGTGGCTTCCAAAATACTAAAAATCATCGGCCAACAAGATGAAAATAGATCAATAACAAGTTGTGTGTGTTTTAGATCCTAAACAATAAGGTGAAATTTGATGCAGAGGAGAATATCAAATAATTTTATTTTATCTCTTTTTCAAAAGACAAAAGAAAGTTATTTTAAGAAAGTGTTTGATGGATCACGAGAAATAATTTGGAAGTTCCACTTTAAATAGTAATTCCAAATATCATGATTGCTCTTCTAATCCCCTTCAATTTGGATGCTAGATTGCAGAAATTAGAAGAAATTAAAAAAAACTGCAAAGGGCTTCCAATGTAATTTTTTTTGCTCTCCTATTCTTCTTAGTATCCTATAAACTCCCTTCATTTTGGTGGTGATGAGAGTGTTGATTTATTTGTTACCCATTCCACTCTGTGTCTTACCTCTCTCTTCGAAATAGGGTTTTTGGTTTTACATTTGTTGAATTGTGGTTATATCACTAGCCTCCCCTTTATTTTTAGTGGTGTGTTACTCCTTTTTCTTACAAGGCTAGGGTTTATAACTCGTGTAGAATTACATCAGCCAAAAGATCCCTGAATCCCTTTATATGTGGATTTAGTACCTTTTTATATCTTCAGGGATGTTTTTTAGCCAACCCGTTCTTCTAGTTCTAGGGCTTTGTTTAAGAACTTGATCCTCTTGGATGAAGGATTTTCCTTATAAGGATAGTTGAGGTTCAGGAAACTATTCTCCCATGTACCATAAGAAGATCATGATTCTCCTTTGTTTGGTGTGGCGGCACGCCGGCACCTTGTTGCGTAATCGTGGTTGAATGTTCCTTTATTTGCATTGTGTTGCAAACTATCCCTTCTATGTCATGTAATATTTTTCCAATCTTGCAACTCATGTTTCATTGCTGTAGCTGACATTGCTAGGTAGTGCCTGTAGTCTCCTCGTAGGTCCTTGCCTTCGGTCGATAAGTTGCACATAAATGTTACCAATTAGTTCAATTGTGTTGATGATGTTAAGATTATAGAATCCTCCTTGATCTTGTCCTAATCGGTGAGATATTCCTACCCATTTTTTACGTAGCGGTATCTCCCATTCTGTAAAATATATAACATCTAGGTCCCATGGGTTGTTGAGGATGATGTGTCATTCATTCGAGGCGTTGTGCTTTACAATTCATCTCAATGTCCTGGTATTCGTCCTAATTAGGCAAGCACCTAGGTAGTGCAATCTTCAAGGCGTCTAGGCGTCTAGGCTCTATGCACCACCTGGATGCGCAAATCTGCTTGGCAATTTTTAAAACACGCCTAATAAACAGGGTTATGAATGTGGCATAGCCTCCAATCCCATCTCTGCCACTAGTCCCTCTAATAGTTGGTTTCTTTGCTTATTGAGATTAAGGGCCTATTTGTTTTGCTGCAAGTGGCTGCAAGTCGTAAGTCATAAAATGAGAATGAGAAAAATGAATAGCAGCAGAGAAAATATATTGTGTTTTACGGTGTTTGATTGGTAAAGTGATAATGAGAAAATATATTGTGTTTTATGGTGTTTGATTGGTAAAGTGAAAATGTAAATAAGAAAGTATATTTACAGTGTTTTGTTGGTAATGTAAAACTGTAAGTGAAAAAGTTGACCATAAAATTAACTGTAACAGTGATTTAAATATTATAAATACTATTATATTAAATCTACTATTGAAAATTAAATTGTATTAATAAATTTGAGATAAAATATTAATAATTTTAATATTTTATTTATAACAGTAATATCAATAAAATATTAGTATAATTAGTAAAATATTACTAAAATATTAACTAAATAAATAATTATAAATTTTTAAGAAAATCTAAAGAACATTAATAAAAATTTAAGAATACTATAATAAAACATAAATATTAAAAAAATAATAAAATATAGTTATAATATTATAATATTATTGTGATATTATAAAAAATATAAAATTAACTAAGTAAAATATAATTATAATTTTAATAATAAAATATTATTATAATGGATTATTATTATAATATTAACATAATAAAATATTTATAATAATAAAGTATATTATAATATTAATAAAGTAATTATTTATAGTAAAAATAAATAAATTAAATATATAGTAATTTTATTTTAAAGCATAATATTGTTATATTAATAAAATATTAAATATAAATAAATTTTTTAAAAAATTGGTATAAATATTAATAAAATAATAAAGTATTAAATTAAAATATTAAATTAAAATATTAAATTAAAATAATAAAATTTTAAATTTTAAAACAATATTAAAAATAATAAAAAACTAAAGATTAAAATATAAAATAATTAAATAATTAAATAAGAATTATACGCTAATAAAAATATTAAAAATATTAAATATTTAATAATATTAAATTATATATTGATTATCAAGTAACTGCTTTGGATTGCAAGTGTACTACAAATGAGATTTACATGACCACAAAATTAACTGTAATAATTGCAAATGGGAAAATATGGGTGTAAAAGTGAGATTTACATGACCACAAAATTTACTGTAGCAACTGCAAGTGGGAAAATGAGAGTTGTATTTTGCAAAGTTGTTTTTCAACGAAACAAACAGCGAAAAATGGAAAAGAGTTTTTACGACTTACGACTTGCGGTCACTTGCGGTGAAACAAACAGTCCCTAATTATTGCTCCAACAAAACTCGGCTTCACTAGTATCTTCAAGTGGAAGAATTCCTCGCTTAATTCAGAATTCATATAATTTTGGAAGACACAGGTAGAGCTCCTTATCTACACTTTTCAACTCCAACTGTCCCTCTAATTCAATCACCTAATGTGGTCAAGAGCTCTGCATTTATCATCAGCTTTTTGTGCTTTTGGCTGCAGTTCTGAATGCAGAAACCAGCACATGTTTGGGTGTTCATTCTTCTTGCAGTTCTCATTGTATTTCCTACTGGTGGTTGCATCTCCCATTGAATTTACGTTTGTTCTTCCACCTTGCATATTCTTCTTTTGTACTCACTCTTTTTCTCTATGATTGACTTCCTGCTAGCTTTTTTTAAGGTTCACCCAACAGAACTGCTTCAATTTCTTATTGGACTTCTCAATGCACTATTAGAAGTCCCTATTAGTGAAGATGCTTGCTTATGGAATTATTTAGCGCATCCTTGAGTAGTTTCATCATGCTGGAACTGAATTCATCTGTTCTTCCCATAGTCAATTGAGTAGAGTAGGACTACTAACCTTAAAGACTTTACAGGTAATAAAGAGACATCGTAGCTTTCCAAATATGAATCCAACCATGTAAACGCATGACTGCTGAGTTTGTGTCGTGCAAAAGACAACATTTGTGTGGTAGAATAGCCACAAGTAGTGAAGAAAGTTTCTAGTTTCTTAAATTAGTGACCTAATGACGCAAAATACAATAGCCAATTAGGGCAATTGATAATTTGGAGAAGAACAAGAGATTTAGATCTCTCACCCCCAGATTCACCTACTTTTACAACTCACTCACAAAAGATTTATGATGTTAAGCAAATCATGCTAAATAAGGGTTCTTTTTATAAACTCAATATCATATCATCGTCCATTTCAATAATAGTCTTAACCTTATATATGCCTACATTCAGAGAAAGAATCTCACCACAATCAATGTGGGACTAAACATATATAAAATTAAATAAAGCAATCAATGAAAATAAACTAAAATAAAAACAACTAGGATAACGATGTCCCTATCATTCTCCCTATCCTGAAAGCATTCATCTTCAGTGAATGTAGTGATAACAAATGTCAAGCATGTCCAGGTTAAATCGAGCAATCTCCTTACACGAAGCATCTCAATCGGGTTATGGTAATGATTGTGAAACTGTCATTCGTACATCAAGTCTGAACCAAGGTGTGAAGGTGAAACTAGCCTCTATAGTCGATGGAAGATTTAGAAAGACACATGCATCAGAAAGAGCCGAATCCTCCCCATGGAAAACCAGACTGATACTAGGATCCCAATGGGATATTTAACTCATGAGTAATGACAACAATCCTCCTCATAACTCTATAGGAAATTGTACGTCGAGCGTGCAACTTACTCACAGTTCCTGGAGGAAACCTCCCAAAGTAAACAATAACCATCACCTCATTTTCAACAGCAAATTCCTGCAAGATACTATGTGGATATGCAACAATTTGTATCCATCATTACAAATTGCTATCAGTTTAGGAATCTCATCATATGTAATAGACAAATTTAATACATCAGCTTACTAGACATAACTTCTAAAGATAGAAAAAAGAGATATATGAGTTTTCTAAGAGGACGTACATCAAACACTCCTAATGGTATAACATCATTAGGACTGACAGAAATATAAAGAAATTCAGAAAAAAACTTCAAACATACACTAAAAGAAGAAACACTAGTAGTAATCACAATAGATTCAACCAGTGTCTCCCGACTCTCTTTAAGAAAAGGATCCATGTTCAGAAGATGAAGCGACATTTTCTCTTTGTGTGAGAAGTATATGTAAATTTGACAATCTGGACGAGCGGACTCTGATGGCCTTCTAGATGTAACGATGTTAGTAGCATCTCATACTCAATTCCGTCCACTATCATAGGTGTGACAAGTGAATATCTAGTAACCTGTACGGGTATACTAGACTCCACTAATACATGCTCAGGATCACTAGTATTATTCTTGTGAACATAGATATCGTTAGTTATGGGTGTACTAGACCCGACTAACGCGTCAATAACATCACTAATACTCTCAGAAGAAATATGGATCTCATTAAGAATTGATGTACTAGAAACAACTAATGTATCCTTAACGACATTAGTACTCTCAGAAAGAACGTAGACAACCTCGACAACCCTCGAGTCATCAACATCATCACTAGGCACAACATTAACATGCCGACTCTTTGAAGGGCACTGGTATCGTAGTGTTCATATCCCTCACAACACTGCTTCATGGCTTTGAAAATAAATATCTCTTTGAAAGATAATTCTAGTTCTGAAGCTAACCGAAAAGCCTCTTCAATGGAGTCCACATGATAGGAGCTAGTGAGCATATCACGTCGTATATCTGACCTCAAATCTGTGGTCTGGTAATGGTCCTCTCTCATGTCACAACAAAGGGTTAAGTCATTAAATTTGGCTATGTAATCCCGAACAGATATATTACCCTGACGGAGGTTGTGTTACTCATCTAAGAGACAATTCCTATAAAACTCGAGGAGATACTTCTCCTAAGTTTGTTTTTCATCTCTTCTCACAACTCTTTAGGGTTCTTACGTTGTCTTTCACGTGCATCTCTATTGAAATTTAATAAATTCTAGCTGATCCTATTAGTCTCATCCTAGTAAATTGAATCTTACGCACACCAAACATCTCATAATAGTCATAATAGCACTGCATAACGGTTAGCCAAGCATTAAACACGAGGATAACCATCAAATTTTGGATATGCTATTCAAACTTACGTATTATTTTCTCTTTCTTAGCAGCACGCCAATCATTTGCATAGTTATTCTCATAATCATCTCTAGTGCGCCATCATGACATTCATAATCTGTGGATCCGTCTCGTACTTTTATGTTTCGTGATTCTATCCTCTCTAACCTGGAATTGAAATTTCAAATTTGTCTAAGCATATCATCTAACATGTCTGCTATGTTGGTCCGTTTATTATCTTGATTATTCATGTTGTCTTATATGACTTCATTATCAAACAAACAAGTGGATGCAATGCAAAATTCTAAACTCAAACAGTATTAAATATATGCACTAAATCGTGAAAATTAAAATCTCCTAAAAAGAAGCTTAATTTCTAAATCAAGAAAATGCAATTCTAAAATGATGAAAAATAAAAAACAATGGTGCAAACCACTATAGAGAAGCAAATCACAATGCTTTTAATCAAATTATTGCAGTCCAATAGTATTTACAAATAATTTATCAATTAAAAATTCAACACAAGTCAGATTTCACCTGAGGTGGTGAGTAGTTCACGCTCAAATACAGAATTTTGTAAGTTTTCTCGGATAATTACTCACAATCGAGAACTGAAAATCATGTACTAAAGTCCTGAAACAGTGGTAACATAGGCTGAATGTGACTAAAAGAAGAATGCTTAAAAAACGGCTCGAATTAGGATCAAAACGACTTTTGAATTGTTAATGGATCTGCAGAACTGTGTTGTCGTGGGTCGGCACTTAGCGGGTCAGATTTGAGTTGTGAAGTCAGATCTGCTACTGTAGTTCTGTATCGGGTTAGGAGCTCGCGGATGCTACTGGGGCTTGAGATGGTATCGAATTCGGGTCGAATTGGATCTGGACCCGAACTTGATTCTTATGGAAAGGACTGTCGATGGAGATGATGGCACGACAGCGATGGCGAGGGTGAGGCCAACTGAGTGCTGAGAAGACAACGGCGAGTGCAGAGGAGAGCTGAGGAGATTATGACGAGTGAGGAAGATGATGGCGAAGGTGGTGGCGAGGGCTGCGGCTGAGATCGATGATAGCGAACGAGATCGAGGTTGATGAAGATCGGAGTGTTGTTGTCGGTGAAATCTGGGCTTGGTTATCGGGGATTTGTGAGGGAGATCAGCGGCCTGGCGAGGATCAGATTGTGATGAGATGTCGGCTTGAAGATTGGATCAGCGTCGGAGCGACGAGCAGGCGGGTGAGGTCGGTATGACGGTGAAGTCCTCGTTGAATCAGATCGGTGTCGATGTGACGAGGGCGAGGCGATGAGACTGTGGCGACGTCGATATGACGAAGTCGAGAGCAAGTCGGATGATGAGATCATGGCAGGGGCGGCCGAGAGTAAGTCAGATGGTGAGGAATGAAGAGGAAAGTGGATCGGGGTTGTCGGTGAGGTTAAGGTTATGTTTTTGGGAGAAGACGATGAATAGTGGTGACGGGGATTTTCGGGTGGAGTTTTTGTAAATTTTTGAACAATATTTTTTCTTTTTTTGATCTACAGGAACACAGATCTAGGGTTTTGATTTTTTCAACAACTAAAAATCAAAATACCTACAAATCAAAACAAAATGGAAGAAGAAGACAGAGAAGAACATGGTGGATCTAGAATTAGAGTTTGGTGAAGGAGATGAAAATTTTGGATTTTTTTGGGCTCTGCTACCAAAATTGACGCAGAACACAATAGCCAATTAGGACAATTGATAATTTAAGAAAAACAAGGATTCATGTCTCTCACTCAGGTGAAACTCTCATCCATTTTTGCAACTTACTCACAAAAGATTTAGGATGTTAAGCAAGTCATCATGCTAAACAAGGGTTCTTTTTATAAACTCAATACCATATCAACATCCACTTCAATAATAGTCTTAACCTTATATAGGCCTACATCCAGAGAAAGAATCTCATCACAACCGATGTGGTACTAAACATAAACAAAACTAAATAAAGCAACTAACTAAAATAAAAGCAACTAAGATAACGATGTCCCCATCACCTAACTTATCTGCGTCAAGTTCTCTAGCAATCATGTGAATGTCTATTTTGCCTTCAATTTTGAAGAATTAATGATTTCCTTATCCTTGTTTGTTGGTTGTACCTCTGTATCCTCTCTATCATTTCTATCATCTTTTTTATCATTTCTATTGACTTTTCCCTATCTCCTCTAAGAGTAGAAACTCTAGAGCCTTGGTTGAAATAAAGGAACCTAGCAAATGCAGTTCCTATAATAATTGCTACTGTACCATTATTTTTTTTTAGATTTTCTTTGGTGCACCAGAAAAAAAAATTCCCATTTTTTATGATGCCAGATTAAGAATAAAGGAAATAAACTGCCCAGGTCCAGATTTTTCATTTTCACCACAATAGACCATTTATGATTATCCCAACAAATTCTCACCTTATTTTCTTATTCGTTCTCTTCCCCTTTCTCTTGACTCCTATTCTCTTTTCTCTTGACACTTCTCCAGATGGTATTCAACTAAGAAAAATTTAAAAAGAAAATTAGAAAGAAAAGGGAGAAAAAGAAGGATTGTCCAAAACCCTCCTCCTACAATAATAGTCTTTTATTCTGATTGGTTGCTTTTCTAGCTTGATCTTGATCATTAACTAGCAACAGAGGTAACAACGAATTCATATTTTGTTTGTATATATTAAATACCACCAAACCTATATTTACCACTACATGTTTCTGTTGATCGGTCAGTTCATTAATAATGCTGAACATTTTCATTGGATTGCAATATACACATATATACTCATTGGTATTTTCTGTATTTCAAGTGGTATAAAAGAACAAGTGTTATGTGAATTATATAATATGAAAAATGTTGCTCTAATACAATAGTGTTTTCTTTTTATTTCAGGAAGACAAACAAAATTCATCATTTTAATATGCTAGAATTGTTATAATTTTATATGTAATGTTGCATTTTAGGTATTAAATTGAATAAAATATTTACGCAAATAAACAACAAATGCTAATGAGATTTCACCAAAAACTTCAATTCCAAATAAACAAAACATACACGATTTTATTTTCCATATCCTCAAAAAAGTATATTTTCAAGAAATTATACTTATTTCTTCTCGTTGTTTTGAATAATGTCCTTGATTCGTAATTTCTTTGATAATTTTAATGGTTGATATAATGAAATAAATTTTAAAAATAATTTATATTAGAAACAAAAGAAATATATATAAATAAAAGATAGTAAAATACCTTTATTGCTTTTTCGCTGCATGGTAGCCAAATTTGGAGTATGATATTGATGAGTTTTTTTAGATGGAAAGAAAAAGGAAGTCTTTTTTAGATGATGAAAAGTTTTGCTTATCTTTTTGAATATTTTGTCTTAATCGAGTTCAAATGTTTGTTGGAGAACGTTGAAAAGTTTCTTCTTGTTGTTTTTTAAATAAAGGTCTTAGGTAAGCAAGTTCTAGTTTGTTAGAGAAGATTTAAAAGTTTTTTTCTTTTCTTTTCTTTTTCCTCAAATAAGCATTTTACATGAGATTTTTTTTCCCTTTCAGAATGATTAACTGAGTTAAAAAGTTATCTTTTAGAATGACTACCCGAGTTGAAAAGCTAGGAGAATTAGGAAGGACTGAGGAGTTAGATACGAGATAGAGAGTAAATTGATACATTTAACAGAAGGCATAACTTTAGGAGTCTAACTTCCCATTCTGACTCCCCATTTGTTCCCTAATTCTCCAAGTGTTTCAACTTGGTAGTCATTATAAATAAAGAACTTTTCAACTCGAGTAATCATTCTCAAAAGGAAAAAAAGACTCGGGTAAAATGTTTATTTAAGGAAAAAAGAAAAGAAAAAAACTTTTAAATCTTCTCTAACAACTAGATCTTTGTTATTTAAGGCTCTTTGATGTGAAACGGGGACCCTATGGTGTGGTATATTAGTGATTAACTCGAAATTTGTAACGTTTCACCAAAATAATGATCTTCGGTTGGAAAAGGAACTTAAACTAGTAATGCAACACGATGAATTTTAACAACTCATTTGCATGCGTAGATTTAAATCTAACACAATACCCAATTAATTGAACAGTCCAATTTTCAATATTAGAATCAGTAAATAACAAGTGTAATAAAAGCACACAACTCACAATTTTTTTTGGTAGACAGCAGATCAAGATGATAACAATTTAGATAATAAATTATAGTGTAATTCAATAATAACCCAATTGCTGAAATAAAATGTTACCTACTGAGAAGCTACGTCTTCACGTACTCGATCTCTGTTGACTTTGTATTGATGAGCTTGTTTTGTAATTCTTGTAGATTCTCTGATGACCTGACAGTGTCGCACATAGTATTGAAGAAGATGAACTGAGCAACACTCAAGTTCGGATCAGATTTCAGCTCTGAACTTGGACCTGTTTTAAACACGATCTTCTATTTCTTCTTTGGGCTTCAGGTCGTGTTGGTCTGATTTTGCCATTTGATCCTGTGATGACCTGATAGGAGAACTGATCCTGCTGCTTGCTGAAGGAGGGAAACGAGGTCACCTAGGGAGGGTCCAGGAGGGTGACGCCGTGAAGCGGAGGCCGAGGGGCAGCCGGAGAAGACGTCGATACTGGTGGGGTTTGTCGAGGACGTGATCTCAGCCGAGGTTGAGAGGAAGAAAACGGGGAAGGAGGGGAGGGTCTCGTGTTGCAGGAGTATGGTTGTGGCGAGCCGAGTGGACGGGTTTCGATGCTTGCGATGGCGACAATGAGGGAGCAGGTGGTGGCGCTGATGAGTGGTGCAAGTGGTGCGGCAGGGGTGAATGAAGGAGGAGTTGTTTTTTTTCCTTCTTTTGGTTCGTTTCTTGGTTGCGGGTGAGAGCAAAGAGGAGAAAAGAAGAAGATTAGGAAGAAGGAAGTGATAGAGGGTGGGGTCCTTGTAGGGGTAAAAGAGAGTGGGAGATTGGCAGCACGTGAGGTGAGGGAGAAAGAAAGGAAAAAAAACAATGGCTGAGGGCTGTTTGTATGTATTTTTTTGTTATGTTTTGATATTTCGCTGAGGATGTGGTTGTAATTGGGATTGGATTTGGTAGTGGGATTTGATAAAGGGGATAGAATTTTGAAGAGGTGATAAGAGGATAACTAGATTTGGATTTCACATCCAAACTATTTAATTGGATTTCATACCCGATTCATAAAAGATGAGATATTTTCATTTCAAAAATAAATTAGAATTTTATTCATAAATCAATCTTCCCTCTAATTTTATTAGAATCATGCTTAATATAGGCTTACGGAATTGAGGACTTTCTCCACGTAGTCGATATGGGACTAAAAAGAGAAATACAAAGCTAAAACAAAGAAAACATCGACTCAAAAAAATAAAAAATGCAAACTCCAATCGACTGAAACAACTCAAACATGGCGCTCTTTGGATGTCCGTATCTTTCTCCCCATGTGGGAGAAAACTCGACTCCATCGAGTTTGGTGTAGAAAGCTTCCGTAATGCTTCAACACAACTGGGTCTACCTGTCGCAACTCACTACTCAATAGATAATATTTATTTTTGAACAATCAGATATCATTAGAATACACCAAATAATTTAATCATATAAAATTTTATCACATTTCACTGTGTATTAGGATGAATATCTGAGAGTGGACTCAATATGAGAATTCTCAAAAAAAAATGGCTCAGAGAAGGCTTACAACCAGGAGGTTGTTAGGGTTAAAATCAAATGTCTGTAATCCACTGAGTACCCAACATTGAAAATAAGACTAATTTCAAAATCTTTAAAAGATATAACATGGATATTGTAATTTAAATTCTACAAGATTTAAAAAAAAATCTAACACTACAACATGCAAATCATTAACAGTTTCCGGGGGAAACCGTTTCAGACGAATCCGAACCATCTTAAGTTATCAACACTAAGAATTTAAAATAACTTCCTGATACAAGTTCATAAATTATAGTTAGTGTTGCATTGTTCAAATATATCACTGATTTCTCATGTGTAGATCGTGCACGTGTATAAAAATATGATGCAGATTTAGAATACTCTAAAATGAACGGTAGCAGGGAGCTCATTTTAGTGCCTACATATGCAAAATAGTAACTTGACTCCCTGTTGGATGAAAATTTTTAGGCACTTGGTTCAGTGGGTCAACGATACTCACGACTCTGTCAAAAGGGATGATTAGGCGTACCAGCATAAATGTATATGGTAGTTTGCCTATTACTTTGTTAATGATGACAAAAGATTTTAACAGGTAAAGTCTGAGTGAAAACACCCTTTTATTTAATCGTAAGGGAGAAAAAGTTGATACTCTGCAGACTGTGAGGTTCTCCCATAACGACATCCCTTAAGTCTTCGAATGCAGATCGACCATAGATGAAAATATCCCTGATCTGACCAACATCTTTTGTCACTATATAGTTCAAAAATTTATCTTCATAAAAGTGGATGTTTATTAGGACAAGGCACGATTAGTTGACCTCTAGTGACAGCTCATCAACTTGCCCTTTAAGTTCAATTTGCTTGGTAGGATCCAACCTAGAGTGTGGCAAGTCGGGAAGAATAGCTCCTGGGATTAACTCAATGGCGTGTTGGATATCACGCGTCAGTAGTTGCTTATCCGGGAGGTCTTCAGAAAAGATAACAATAGATTTCTTGACGATAGGGTTGATTTCGGGGAGATTCAGAGTACTGTCTTTAGGAGAGATAATCAGTAAACTTTGTAATGTCTGGAACAACTTCAAGAGGACTCGAAGTATTAGACTCCTCAAGGTTATTACCCGTAATCTTTTCGTCAAGGTCTGAGTCTTCTGATTCTTTCACATGGCAAATAGGTTCTTTAGATAGAACATTAATAAGCTCTATGATCATAGAGTTAGGTGTTGGCAATAGAGGAGGAAGACGTTGACGACCAGAGCAGAAAATGATAGTAGGAGTCACAGTAAAGAAAATGGAGAGGTGGTGTCGGTTGTAAGGGAGGAAGGGGCTCTGAATTTGTTAGGGGGTCCCTAACTGGAGCGACTTTGACTGGAGTGGGCAGCAACATGCTCATAGCCTTGACACTTGTAACACTTAATCGTGAGACTAAGTTTGGAGTAATCTCTGTCGCTAGACTCTTTTATCACGGGCGTGGCTACTGGGAGAGTAAGATTTTCAGGCTTAATTCTTTTAGGGTCGAGTCTAATCACCGGAATATCTTTCTTTAATCTGTCGTTGGCAACGACGGTTTGAATTAGTTCATTTGAGGTGTATGGATTCACTGGAGAACTGGTGTTATCAAACTTCTTTTCGACTTTAGTGATGATCCTATCTAGGGTTTGATTAGAGGATTCTGTGATTTTAATCAGGTTATCAAGTTGAGCACTTATGGCGGCTAGTGCTGTAGCAAGCTGGGAATTCATAGGGGTGGAATGAGAGTTACTAGATGCAATTTTTTTTAAATTATTATATGCAAAGAAAAATATGAAATTTCTAATAATCGTATGATGTAAAAAATTTCTATCTAAACAATGCTCTGATACCAAACTGATGTGAAATGGGGACCCTATGGTGTGGTATATTAGTGATTAACTCGATATTTGCAACGTTTCACCAAAATAATGATCTTCGGTAGGAAAAGGAACTTAAACTAGTAATGCGACACGATGGATTTTAATAACTCATTTGCATGCGTAGATTTAGATAATTAAGTCTCCATGAAATCCAACACAATACCCAATTAATTGAACAGTCGAATTTTCAATATTAGAATCAGTAGATAACAAGTGTAACAAATGCACACAACTCAGTTTTTTTGTGGACAACAGATCAAGATGATAACAATTTAAATAATAAATTATAGTGTAATTCAATAATAACCCAACTGCTGAAATAAAATGGTACCTACTGAGAAGCTATGTCTTCACGTACTCGATCTCTGTTGACTTTGTATTGATGAACTTGTTTTGTAATTCTTGTAGATTCTCTGATGAGCTGACAGTGTCGCACATAGTATTGAAGAAGATGAACAGAGCAACACTTAAGTTCGGATCAGATTTCAGCTCTGAACTCGAACCTCTTTTAAACACGAGCTTCTATTTCTTCTTTGGGCTTCAGGTCGTGTTGGTCTGATTTTGCCATTTGATCCTGTGATGACCCGATAGGAGAACTAATCCTGCTGCTTGCTGAAGGAGGGAAACGAGGTCACCCAGGGAGGGTCCAGGAGGGTGACGCCGTGAAGCAGAGCCGAGGGGCAGCCGGAGAAGATGTCAATGCTGGTGGGGTTTGTCAAGGACGTAATCTCAGCCGAGGTTGAGAGGAAGAAGACAGGGAAGGAGGGGAGGGTCTCGTGTTGCAGGAGGATGGTTGTGGCGAGCCGAGTGGACGGGTTTCGGTGCTTGCGATGGCGGCAACGAGGGAGTAGGTGGTGGCGCTGATGAGTGATGCAAGTGGTGCGGCAGGGGTGGATGAAGGAGGAGCTGTTTTTTTTCTTCTTTGGGTTCGTTTCTTGATTGCAGGTGAGAGCAAAGAGGAGAAAAAAGGAAGATTAGGAAGAAGGAAGTGATGGAGGGTGGGGTCCTCGTGGGGGTAAAAGAGAGTGGGAGATTGGCAGCTCGTGGGGTGAGGGAAAAAGAAAGAAAAAAAACAATGGCTGAGTGCTGTCTGTATGTATTTTTTTTTATGTTTTGATATTTGGCTGAGGATATGGTTGTAATTGGGATTGGATTTGATAGTGGGATTTGATAAAGGGGATAGAATTTTGAAGAGGTGATAAGAGGATAACTAGATTTGGATTCACATCCAAACTATTTGAATTGGATTTCACACCCGATTCATAAAAGTTAAATATTTTCATTTCGAAAATAAATTAGAATTTTATTCATAAATCAATCTCCCCTCTAATTTTATTAGAATCATGCTTAATATAGGATTACAGAACTGAGGACTTTCTCCACGTAGTCGATGTGGGACTAAAAAGAGAAATATAAAGTTAAAACAAAGAAAACATCTACTCAAAAAAATAAAAAATGCAGACTCCAATCAACTGAAACAACTCAAACATTGACGCTCTTTGGATGTCCGCATCACTCTTATTTGGAAAAAAAAAGAAAAATCTTTTTAACTTCTCCAATATTAGAACTCGGTTAAAGCAAAAAAAAATGAAAAAAAACTTCCTTTATCCTCCTTTTTCTTTCCCCTTCTTTACTTTTTTCTTTCATATCAGACAATCCATCAATATTGTAGTTGGCGATCATGAAGAGAAAAGGCAATAAAACCATTTTAACATCTTTTATTTATATTTTTTTAGTTGTTGACCAAAATAATTTGTTAAACTAATTTAATTAATATCAACCATTAAATTTTTAAAAACATTACAATTGAATGACCTTATTCGATTACAATGAGAAGTAATACATGTAATTTTTTGAAAAATATACTTTTTTAAAATATGGAAAACAAATTGTGATACCTAGATTCTGATATGTTTTGTTTATTTGGAATTTGAAATTTTTGGTGAAATCTCTATGTAATTGTTGTTTATTTGTGTAAATAGTTTATTCAATGTAAATTCTAAAACACAAAATCACATAAAATTATAACAATTCTAGCATATTAATATGATGAATTTTGTTTTCTTCCTCAGATGAAAAGAAAATTGATGTGAGACGGTGATGCATATATTCAGAAGTCAGTGATGTAATAAGTGTCGCAACATTTCACTAACTATACGATTTTGGGTAGAAAATAGTTAAAACTAATAATGAGACATATGTATTTTAACAAAATGACACAATCACAGTTGTGCAATTTTAATCTCAAATTTACTGATGTAACTACCGGTTATGATGGCAAAAATTTGTACAATCAATATTATAACCATCAAATACAGAATAATAGAATCTCATTATTTGTGGCAGCATATTAAATCGATAAAATAATCTAGACAGATATCAGCTCACAAATAAATAGATCGTGTTAAAGTAAATTATCTATTGAGGATTACAGGGACCTCAGTGACCTGTAGAGGATGTCGATGCGTAGAGCTCGTCGTCACAATCGTAACGGCTTAAAAACACTTGAATCGGACGTCAGATGAGAAAGTTACGCTCGAAAATAAAACTCTGCACTAATGGGTCTGTTTCTAGACTGTAGCACGGGTCCGTTACTGTAGCTCGCGGGTCAGGTCATCTTCACGGGTTTACAATTTCAACCCGAATGCAATTGTATTGGAATTTTAGAATGGGTGAGGTCGGGTTGTGATCTGCAAGCCCGTTTCTCTTTTCTTTCTCCTTCCTCTGTGTTGCCGTTCGACGAACCCACACAGAGGGTTGCTTCTTCGTCAGGGATCGCAAGGGCAGGCGGAGGCGACGGGGCTCAAGGACGTGGTTGGTGATCTGGACGGCCTCGTGGTAGAGCACGAGGTCAGAGAGGAGGCCAAGACGTCGCGTCGAGATCGAAGGCGTTGTGAGGAGAGGGAAGGTGGTCGTCGGCCTCGCGGTTGTGGGTAGCGGCGCAAGGAGTCTTCGGAGGTCATCGTACTGTAAGACGCGGCTTCGGCAGGGCGCCAGAGAAAAAAAGAGGATGATGTTGATGGTGGCGGTTGGATGTAAGCGAGGGAGATGGTGAGGGTGCTCCAAGCGCAAGAGGAAGGATGGTGGATTGTTGCTTGGGTTGCAGGGAGAGATGAAGGAGATGGGTTATGGGGTTGGGTTCTTTGACGTGAAGGAGGAAGAAGAAAAGGTGGTTGCAGGAAGAAGATAAGAGAGAGAGAGAGGATTATTAGGGATAGGGTCTAATAGAGACAAACTAGGAATACAAATCCTAAACAAAATTTGAGATAAAACAATTTATTACAATAAATTTCAAATCAAACTCTTCATTCCTCAAATAAAAAATACTTGACATGTATTTATAGGCCTTACAATTTTTGAGTTCCCAAACCACAGTCTATGTGGTGCTAAAATTAAAAGAAAATGCAACCACTAATAAAAACCAAAAAAGGAGAAGGAAAATACATGAAAATCCTTGAATTGCTCGAATTAAACTTGAGTCGCGCGACTTCATTTTCTTCAGTTCACGCGTCATAGCTGGATACCTGCATCATTTTCTCGGGGTGGGAGAAGACTCAACTCCGTCGAATTAGGTCAAATAGTGCTTTCCTGTTGTACTGGCTCAGTGTGCTGCAAATCACCTCGATCTAGTTATGAATCAACAGTCGGTGCTTTTTCTTTACAGTGGTCCTAGTACCTGTGAGTTCTATCAGCTTTAGTGGTGATAATCTCATCCTCTAAAGCTTTATCAACTTTCTCTGGTGTAATGGGTTGAGTGATTGGGAGTGAGATAAGCGGGGTCTCTCAGAGAATGACTTAGGAGAAGGCTTAACAGCCAACATGCTACAATCAAAACCCTTGTAATCCACAAGATTATTAACATTGAAAGTACAATAACTAATACCATAATCTTCAAGAAGATCTATAACATAAGTATTGCAATTCAGTTTATTCAAGATCTTAAAAGATCTAGCACTGCGAGCATGCAACATCTTAACAGTTCTCGAAGAAAACTGTTTCGAATAGTTTTAAATATTTTCTACTGTCAGTTCGTAAAGTATGCCTCACATTATTATGCTTATTTCTATCACTGATCTCTTTGTGTAGTTTGCACACGTGTTTGTGTGATACAAATACAGACTCAAATACGCTATAGTGGGACGATATAAGGGATGAAGCGATTTGCGGACATGATATGCATGACTAGTGAAAGATAGGGAGAGAGCAATAGTAATAAGAGGTGGAGAAGGTAGAGTTTGCAAAATAGCCAAAGTGAATGTTTACTTGGGCTGTCCAGTCTTGAATCTCAAGAGTAGTAGCTTAATCTGCTTGCCTTCATGCTCAAATTGACACATGTTAGATCGACCGTAAATGGTGATATTTTAGTCGAACCATGGTCTACCTAATATGACTTAACTCACATTCATAGTGATCACATCACATCAGATATTGTCTTTAATGATTAAAATTGACTGGGACAAGACTTCGTTGTTTGACCCTAAGTGTCGTGGAGTCAATTTATGACACTTTGAATGGGTGAGAGTGGGGTACAACCTCTAATCCAAGATGTTCACACAACTTAGACGATATTGCATAGATAAACTTTCATTGTCCACAATTACCTTACAATTCTTATCTCCATTTTGGCTAACGTGTGGAAGGTGACACTTTTTCTAATCATCCTTTTCAGTTAGTTGTGAGGGGACACATCTAACAACAAATAAGTGTTGATGGTGTTTGATTAATACAATTGAGACCAATATCACCACTTGTGGGCTCTTCATCAGTTTCTTCTTCTTCCTCAAAGATGTACACATCAGTGTCTTGTACAGTAGCTTTGGTGGGTATTCCATCTATTGTAGTGATCCGATGAGACTAAAGCAACTGAGAGTTAAGTGTCCATAACCTTGTCATTTGTAGCATTTGGTTATGGAACTAACTTTAGGAAACTTGAAACTCTTATTTTTATTGTCCTGTTCAAGACCCTTGCCCTTGATGTTATCCTATGTGGAGAGGTTTGGGTGCTAGACCTATTGGGTTGGGGAGATGAGGAATGTCTAGACACTGAGGCTCTATAATCATGACTCTTAAAAGGTGGTGGGTCCTAACTGAATCTAGATCTTGAACTAACGCATACATGTCTCTAACTCGTTGACTCCTCTATCTAACAGCTCAGTTCGTAGGTCACCCTTAGGTCGGCTCTGAATTTAGAAAGAATTTGAGCTTCCCTTCCTTATAGAGGGTACTGCATCTGATGAGGAATTCGTCGAATTTCTCGACACTCTTTCGTTTGTTGCCTTGAGTGTGTTGTTGCCAATTGTCCATGAGCTGAGCACTAAACGATGGCGGCATATACTTTGTTTCTAACTTTTCTTTCATCTTATCCCATCAAGAGATAAAATCTAAACTAGATGATTTTTTAATGCAATAAAGCAGTAAAATTTCTTAACATGTGCCTATGTCATGCAATCCTACCCTAATCGTGCTCTGATACCAAAATAATGTGAAACGGTGATGCGTGTATTCAGAAGTCAGTGATGTAATAAGCGTCGCAATGTTTCACTAACTATACGATCTGGGTAGGAAAATAGTTAAAACTAATAATGAGAGATGGATTTTAACAAAATGACGCAGTCACAGTGGTATTTTTCTAATCTTAAATTTACTGATGCAACTACCGGTTATGATGGCAGAAGGTTGTACAATCAATATTATAATCAGCAAACACAAGATAATAGAATCTCATAATCTCACTATTTGTGGCAATAGATTAAATCGATAAAATAATAGAGTCAGATATCAACTCATAAATAAATAAATAGATCGTGTTAAAAAAAATTACCTACTGAGAATTACAGGGACCTCAATGACCAGTAGAGGATGCAGATGCATAGAGCGTGTCGTCACGATCGTAACGGCTCAAAAAACACCTGAATCGGATGCCAGATGAGAGAGTTACGCCCGAAAATAAAACCCTGCACTAACGGGTCTGTTTCTGGACTGTAGCATGGGCCCGTTACTGTAGCTCGTGGGTCGGGTCGGGTCATCTTCGCGGGTTTACAACTTAAACCGAATGCAATTGTATTGAAATTTTAGAATGGATCGAGTCGGGTGTGATCTGCAAACCCGTTTCTCTTTTCTTTCCCTTTCCTCTATGCTATTGTTCGACGAACCCACATAGAGGGTTGCTTCTTCGTCGAAGATTAGCAAGGGCAGGCGGCAACGACGGGGCTTGGGGACGTGGTTAGTGTTCTGGTCAACCTCATGGTGGAGCACGAGGTCATGGAGGAGGCCGATGCGTCGGCATAGAGGTCGAGGGCGTTGCGAGGAGAGGAAGGTGATCATTGGCCTCGCGGTTGTGGGTAGCAGCGCGTCGTCGGGGCTGTAGGACGCGGCTTCGGCAAGAAGAGGATGATGTTGATGGTGGTGGTTGGATGTAAGCGAGGGGGAAGGTGAGGGTGTTGTCAAGCACGAGAGAGAGGAAGGACGGTGGGTTGTTGTTGCTTGGGTTGCGGGGAGAGATGAAAGAGATGGGTTATGGGGTTGGGTTCTTGACGTGGAGGAAGAGAGGGTGGTTGCGGGAAGAAGATAGGAGAAATGAGAGAGAGAGAGGGGGGGATTATTAGGGATAGAGTTTAATAGAGATAAGCTAGGAATTCAAATCCTAAACAAAATTTGAGATAAAACTATTTATCACAATAAATTTCTAATCAAACTCTTCATTCCTCAAAATAAAAATTCTTGACCTGTATTTATAGGCCTTATAAGCTTTGAGTTCCCAAACCACAGCGATGTGGTACTAAATTTAAAAGAAAATACAATTATTAATAAAAATAAAAAAGAAAAATACATGAAAATCCTTGAATTGCTCGAATCAAACTTGAGTTGCGCGACTTCGTCTTCTTCGGTTCACGGGTCATGCTGGATGCCCGCATCAAAAACACTATTGTATTAAAATAATATTTTTCATATTATATCATTCACATAACACTTAACTTTTTTTATACCACTTGAAATTCAAAGATACTAATAAGAAGTGCATGAGTGTATATTGCAGTCTAATGAAAATGCTCAACATTATTGATGAACTTACTGATCAAAAGAAACCAGCAATGATAGATATGAGTTTAGATGGTATTTTACATATACAACAAATACAAATGCGATGTTACCTCTATTATTACGTTAATGATCAAAGCCAAGGTAGAAAAACAATCAATCAAAATAAGAGACTGATTGTAGGAGGGTTTTGGAACGATCCTTCTTTTTCTTTCTATTTTCTTTTTAGTTTCTATCAGTTGAATACAATTTAGATGAAAAACTAGTCTTGGACGGTTTATTTCCTATATTCTTAATTTTGCATAGTAAAAAAATAGGTAAAAGAACTTATTTCTCTATGCACCTAAGCAAATCTTTTCAGTTATATACAAAATTGAGAGTGGGGCAACCAAAATCTTAGATGGAAGATTCCATTTGATAGAGGGCAATAAGATCTCTAATTATTTATGTCATGTGCTATTAATTTTCAGAGTATCAAAGCTGTTGTCTTTTTTATTTTCAGTTTTGTATTATGACATTATGGAAGTAGAAACAACTGTTACTGCACCCATTTGTCCCCTTTTGCAATCCGCATGTACATTAGGGGTGGCAAATGGGTTGATTCAGGTCAGCTTTGACCCGAGCTGATTATGCCTTACGTGAACTCGAGCCAATTTTTAAACAGGTCAAACACTCTGATATGAACCGACCTGTGATTAATTGGTGCCCGAACCTGACCTAAGTAACCCGAATAAGTAAACAAGTTGGTCTAGTATATGTAATCTAATTTAACTTTTTCTTTTTATTGACAATAAATTTAAATCCAATTTAGCTTTAAAATCATAATGTACTTAATATTCTAATGAAAGAGAAAAGTTACAAATTGCATTGAAATTCAATTCAAATGTAATTATCACACTGTATTTTTCTTTGATTTCTCAAATCTTGATTATGATTTTCGCTGATTGGGTTCCCTTCATTTTCTTTCCCTTAAAAATCTTTTTGTAATTGGTTTTGCAGGAGTCAGTGGACAAATTTAGTGAAGTTGCCCACAATAGCAATTATGTTGCAAACTCGACTGAAACCAGAGAGTTGGAATGTGGAAAATCATTAAACGAAATATTTGAGAACCAGGGAATACGAATTAGGAGACATCCTTCAACAGGACCCCCCATGCATACTGTAGGACCTTTTGAATTCCGGTTGGAAAATGAGGGGAACACTCCCCGCAACATACTAGAGAAAATAATATGGGACAAGGATAAGGAAGTCTCAAAGGCACTTTCGAAACTTAGTAGCAAAATCAGATCCAAATATTAATTCCAGTTATGAAGTGACTAACATTAGTATCTTCTCTCTCTTTAAATTTTCTGAGTCAGTTAAAAGAGAGAAAACCTTTAGCAGTATTGAGCAAAGTTCTTAGCAATGCTCCTCCTGCTAGAGATTTTGCTGGTGCTTTGAGGATGTCATATGAAAAGAACCAGCATGCCTGCTTTGATTGCTGAAGTTAAAAAGGCTTCTCCCAGCAGAGGAGTATTACGAGAGGATTTTGATCCAGTGAGTTTGTTATTACTGTTCTTATTCCTTTAATTAAGTGTTTTTCTTTACTGAACCAGAAAATATTCCAAAATGATCATAGTAACGTGACATAAACAATTATTTGACACTTTACAGTTATTTTTTGCAAGCATAGCTGTGGTGCATTGTCAAGATATGACTGTAAAACAGTCTTTATTAAACTAAACTCGTGACATATTAAACTTGACATGTTAGAAGATCCTGAGGCTTTCAGTATCATGGAAATTGTGAGTGCTTGCGCCAAGCACGTGCAAGTGCATGCGTGTGCATATGCAGTGAGATGTCATTATATTGGCCATTTAGCTTAGAGATCAACTGTGTTTGTCTTTATCTACACCCCAAAATGACTAAATAAGATAAAGAAGTTATGGTTCTGATGTTTGTATTTATTTGTTCACATTTGCTGTGAGCTTCGATTATCTGGGCTGTTCATTATGAAAATCCACTACCGTGAAAACAACTCAAAAGATAGAAAAAACAATTATGGTTTACGATTTAAATCTCAACTCAAGATAGAAAATCAATTATGGTTTATGATTTAAATCTTTCTTTCCTGTGCACAAGAGCTAAAAAGTTGACCGTTTGAATAGTAGGCTAAATGATTAGTTGGGATTTATGATTTAGAAACATTCTGTTCTACTAAATGTTGATTCAGATTTTTGGTCGTGTCATATGGTCATTATCAATAGTTTCACATTAATAGGCGTGCTCATTTAAGTGGTGGGAGGTCCTACTAGTAGCATCCAAGTCAAAGTTTCTTGCTATAATTTGTGAGTTGTTCTAATATTAAATATTTACATGTATACAATGTTATTCTTATGAAAAAAGACGTATTCTTGAGGTGGGATTTCTTTCTGTTTCCCTATCTCTTAGTTCAAACTTCAATGTCTTTTTTGTCATACATTTTGGTTCTAAGAAGGTGCAATTAAACTTGAATGTAGTTTGGCTTATGGTCAATATGGTGTGTCGCCCTTCTTTTAAACAACCCCCAAAACCAAAAAAAAA
>JAVJIF010027993.1:0-18279 GCA_038442645.1 Agave tequilana | reverse complement strand
CACAATGGTCATGGCTCACACTTCACATGCACAGTTGTTTGGACTTTGGAAGTTTCATTTCTACATATTGAAACAATTATATAAGAAATTACAGTGAAAGGTTCTTTACATTTATGCTTAGAGATATGTAGAATGTGTTATTTAATCTCTACTATTTTAATGCAAACTTCTTTTCCCTTACCAGTTGCCTCATGGTGCACCCTTATGTCTCTCTTTACATGTTCCAGCAAACAAGAAAAAGTAAAAAAAATATTTTACAACTAATATCATATTTTATATCAAAACTCTTACACTGAATGGTATTACGATGAGTCTCCAACTCTTTATAGCTTTTAATTATTCTCATATCACATTTATTACATCATTCAAGTTTAAAGTTATATTTAATTAAATATTTGACTGCTTAAGCAGTGAATTATATAATTTTATTTTGAGCATATGTATTAAGTATATAATATCTTAATTTCATCTTAACATGTGCATCACATGTGCCAATAATCTAGTTTTTTTAATCACTTGACCCTAGCTTATTTCCTATTGATGTGTCAAGCCGTTGCTCTTTCTTTAAACAAAAACATTTCTTGGCTACTAAAGCAACATTTATTTACATAATATAATTTTATAGTTATGTAAAACCATATATGATTTATTCAAATATTCTCATTATCTTCAGTGTCACTGCCACCATCACCATCGCCTATGCCTTTTCCTGTGAAATTGGGATTCATTATAAAGTGTGTCATTAAATGGAGAGGATTCCATCTAACGTGACCAAATTTTTACAACTAATTCAATCTAATATAAACTCTCTTAGCTGGTGCGATGGAAATGCTTGGGTGATGAAACTTAGGGAGGAAAGGGACAACCATCAATGATAAGAGGGTATTTGTTAAGGAGGAAACACATCTGATTAGTCTTGTGATTTAAACATGCAATAAAGGAGCACCACTCTAAAAGTCTCCTAGAGTAAGGAGTTCCTTGGAAATGCATTATTTATGTTGCAGATGCAGTGCATGTGAGTAGCTCGAGTGCTAGAGCTCACTGATTGTGTATCAGAACCTTAAAAGTAAATCAATATTGGTAGTGTGCTAGGAAGGTGATGTGAGACGGAGGGGGATTTAGGGCTTGTGGTGGAGATTTTGGTGGAATTGGGGAAGAACAAGAGAGGAAAGGAAAGATATGATCGTGGATCACAACCCGTTCTCAATCCATGGGACTACAATCAATACCCAAAGCAAATAGCTTCATTTTTTTTTATCAAAATCATTCCATAATTTTCAAAGATCGCTATATGGCTATATATAGCTTACAACATGTGCACTATACATGCAATTATTGATAAGATCAAGTCTTAACAAATCTAACCATATCCAAATTCAAATAACTTTAAATCTCAACCAAATCTATCTAAATCTAATTTAAATAAAAATCTCAAATCTACTAAATCTAAACCGTTCTCCCCCCCCCCCCCCCATCATTCTCCCCGACTTGAAAACATTCATCCCCGATGAATGTAATGGTAGGTACAAGATAAGCACGACTGGGTGAAATTGAACCGCATCATGAATCCTCAATCAGGCCAAGGTAATGGCCGGGAAATCAGTACTAATGCATCCTGGCTGAACTAAGTTGGTGGAGGTGGAACTGTCTTTTGTGACAAACCGGATAAAGTTGGCGGTAGCTCGAACAAAATACATGCAGCATAAGAAGGCAACTCAGTTTTACTGAAAATTAACTCACATATCAAGGCACCAATCTTTGATGAACTTGTCTTCTTTAGAAGATCTACAACAGGTCGTAGACATTAGGCGATCTTAAGGATATATCTGTCAAAGATGGCTCCATGGTAGGCTCCATGGGAAGATCTACAAGAGGCTCAATAAGAGGCTCTTTCACTTCTGACTCTAATTCTGTCTCATCAACAACTTCTGAATTTAGCTCATCAACAATGTCTGACTCGACAAAGGCTGGAGGCTCTGGATATGACTTATCAACAACTTCTAGCTCTGGTTCATAAACAACTTCTGACTCTTTATAAATTGCCTCAGATGAATAAAGAAGGTGTGGAGCTGCAGCATACAAAGCACGGAGAAGATCTTTTAAGCCAAACCAATATCGATAGTCGAAATGACTGCCCTTCCCCTACAATAAGCTTTTCCACCAGCTTCATTTGGGCATAATAACACTTCTGTTCAGAAGTCAGAATAAAATAACTGAAGAAAAGTTCAAGATTGTTTTCCCACTTCTCATACTCATAATGATCATCAGAACCCCGAAAATACGGGATAGCCGCATACATATCACGTTCAACCTCCTTGTCATCAGCATCAGTATTTATGTAACTATCAAAAAAATAAAAGTCCGTGGAGAAAATTAAGTGCATAAAGATTAGAAGTTACCCAAGAATCTCAACGATTTGAACTGGACTCAAATCGGCTAAAAATATGGCCTGAACGGTTGATCTTCTACTGCATGAACAATATCGGCACCAAACACGGGCTTGTGGAGGTTAGATCTGCTATCCAACTGGTGTGAAATCTTTTCAGTAACTCCGGGACTCAGTCATACATCCAACTGTTCAGACGAAACTCGAATCAGACTCCGGATCGTGGCTCTGCTTTGCAGTGAACAGTAATATGGTACATTCTCTATTTATAGGGAGGAGAAGAAACTCTCAAATCCACAGCAGTTCGGGTCTAGAATCACCTCTGACCCGACTGTCGATCACCGGCTGGTTGAACGACCTAAGTGCGCGGTCGACCGGTGTCCTGCAAGATTGCAAGACTTACTGGATTTGTCGGTCGATCGGCCGTTCGATCGACCAACTGAGTTTCTCACCTCTATCATCATCGATCGACTGAGCGGTTGACCGATCCAACTCTTGTGCATGTCGGTCGCTAGTCTGATCGACCGAAGTCCTGTCAAACTCTATCTTATGTTTTTTCTCTCTATATATTCTCAATCTCGGTGAAGTTTTTTCAAATCTGAGCCGAACTCCAATGAATTCTGGGCGAAATTGACACACGATCTTAGCTTGAGCTACCTGGGCGAAATCGACACACGATCTCGACTTGAGTGATCCATACGAACTCGATACACAATCTCGGCTTCAATGATCGAGCTGCACCATTACGGCTGCCTACGTACCCCCTGCCCAGGGGATCAAGCCACACGTAGTTCATATAAATGAGCTCCAACGAGCTCTAGCAACCGAAAGGATTCAGAGCAAGTTTTTGCAATAATTGAATTTGACTCCAAAAATCACCTTTGTAAGCATGTTTGTGGGATTGTCTTTGGTTTGAATCTTCTTCACCTCGATATCTCCATCTTCAAAAACATCCCACACAAAGTGGTACTTGACATCAATATGCTTCGTCCTCACATGATAGACTTGGTTTTTCGCTAGGTAGAGAGCACTCATTCTATCACAATGGACTTACAAGAAGTCTTGTTCAATCCCGAAGTCATCCATCAAGCCCTGAAGTCAAATTGCTTCCTTTACAGTCTCTGTCAGAGTCATGTACTCTGCTTCTGTCATT
The DNA here is from genome assembly GCA_038442645.1 of Agave tequilana. Classification (NCBI taxonomy): domain Eukaryota; kingdom Viridiplantae; phylum Streptophyta; class Magnoliopsida; order Asparagales; family Asparagaceae; genus Agave; species Agave tequilana. The sequence continues at coordinate 14,740 of JAVJIF010027993.1, read as the reverse complement.
AATAGAGCCACTGTAGACTATAAAGTATAACGCCAACTCATCGGTGCATGCGACAAGGTAAAGATATACCCTGTAGTGTACCGGCGCTTGTTAAGATTCGAGCATAATCAGAGTTCGCATAACCTGTGTACTCCTGCTTACCTCCAACATCCATCTCAAAAACCAACTCAACATCTACGGTACCTTTGATATACCGCAGAACATCTCACAGCCTCCCAATGACCCTACCGGGATCATACATGTATCTACATACCATGCTCACAGCTTGTGACAAATTTGGCCTTGTACACACCATAGCATACATAAGATTACCAACTGCACTGGCGTATGGAACGTGAGCCATATACTCACAATCATTTACAGTTTTCGGTGACATTCGAGCTGAAAGTTTGAAGTGAGGAGCCAACAACTACTCACAGACAGCTTCATCACCAATCAAAAGCTTCTGAAGCATCTTCTGCAAGTAAGCTTTCTGAGTCAGACTCACTCTCTCCTTCACCCTGTCTCTTTCAATTTTCATACTCAGTATCCTCCTAGCTTCTTCCAGATCTTTCATTTCGAACTCAGAAGATAATTGTACTTTCAACTCATCTATTGATGATCTGTTCTTAGAAGCTATTAGCATATCATCTACGTACAAGAGTAGATATATATATACTCACCATTCGATAGCTTGCGAAAACAAACATATGGGTCTTATAAGCTTCTGGTTTATCTATGGTCACTCATAAACTTGTCGAAGCTCTTGTATCACTGTCTCGACGACTGCTTTAGTCTATATAGCGACTTCTCAGTTTACACACTAACTCCTCCTTCCCTGCAACTCTAAACCCCAACAGTTGTGTTATGTAGATCTCCTTATGATCGTCGTACAGGAAGGCGGTCTTCACATCGAGCTGATCCAACTCATAGTCATACTGTGCTGCAAATGCCAACAGTATACGAATGTAAGAGTGCTTCACAACAAGTGAGAACAACCAATTGTAATCTATGCTCTCCCTCTGAGCATAACCCTTGGCTACTAACATGTCCTTGTAACAGACAGTACCATCTGAAGATCAATCCTTTTTCACAAAAATTCATTTGCATCCAATGACCTTCTTCCCTTTGGGCAACTCAGCAAGTTCCCAAGTGTCGTGCCCAAGTGTCGTTGACATGAAGGGACTCAATCTACTCCATCATAACCTTCCTCCACAATTCAGACTCAGGTTAACTCTGCTTCTCTAAATAAACTTGGAACATTATCTTCCACGACCTCTACTGGAAGTGCATAGGCCACCACCATATCGGAAAATCGAGCTTCATACATTCCTTTTAGCTTGTATGCTGCAATAAAATCCTGGACCTGACCCTCAACTCCGGATCCTCAATCACATCATCTTTATCTTCTCCTTTTTGTGCATGATGCTCGTACTATGTCACATCTGATGACATCCTAAAGATACAGTATTATCTGGAGACGGTGAAGATGCATCTCTCTCTGTACACTATGAATCCCCTTGGCTGGCCTCTCTCCACCTGTTGAGAGCTTGAAGTCTTCACCATAGAAGGCTCATTGAAAGTGACATCTCTGCTCAGAACTATCTTTCGGTCTTCAGAGTCCCATAACTTGTAGCCTTTCACTCCTCTTTTGAACCCTAAAAACACGGCCTTTCTTACTCGAGGTTCCAACTTCTCATTACTAACATGATAATAAGCCGGACGCCCAAATACTCTGAGCATATCATAATCTGTGGTAGTTTTGCTCGACCACATTTTCATCAGAGTCTTTTCTCTTATCGCAGACGATGACAAGCTATTTATGAGATGGTTCGCATAAGTCATAGCTTCTGCCCAAAAATGACTGGTTCAGCCCACTGTTTAACAACAAGCACCGTATCTTCTCCAGCAACTGTCACCCCATTTTGTTACGGAGTTTCCCTAACTATGAAGTTTCTCAATGCCTTCATCATGGCACAACTACAGAAACAGATTACTCTTGTACTCTCCTCCATTATCGGACTTGAGTATCTTGATCTTCCTGCCGGTTTGCAACTCCATTCTCCTTCACTCCACAAAGATATATAGGACTTCGCTTTTATGCGACATAGTGTATACCCCATTCCGCCTAGAGTAATCATCCACAAAAGAGACAAAATAGTATTTTCCTCCAAAAGATGCATTCTTAGAGGGACCCCAAACATCTATATGCACATAATTGAGAATTTTCCTCGTTCAGTGAATAGCGGTGACAAACTCACCTTGGTCTTATTGCCTAATACGCATGCTCACAAAATTTCAATTTGCAGATTTTTGCACCCTTCAATAAGCCTTGCTTTACTAAGGTTTGCATAGATTTCTCACCTGCGTGACCAAGTCTCATATGTCATAATTGAGTAACATCTACATCTGAAACCACTGAAGCTGTCAAAGAATCTGTGATTATACTACCCTTCAAGTAATACAAGTTCTTGTCTTTGATCCCCTTCATCACGACTAAGGACCCCTTCGTGACCTTGAAAATTTCATTCTCCAACATCACCTTGAGCCCTTTCGACTCCACATCTCCAACTGAGATGATGTTTTTCATGTAGGGAACATACCTCACATTCGTCAAATCCCTAACCACATCATTGAACATCTTGATTCGAACGATACTTATCCCAACCATTAGACATGCAGTGTCATTTCTTATGATTACTACGTCACTATCCAACTTCTCTAAACTAGAGAACTGTTTCCTTCTGGGACATATGTGATAGGTAGACCCAGCGTCCAATAGGCACTCTGAAATATCCGAGTAACATATCGATGGTGTGATAGAGAATGAGAAAGCAGAAGAATCAGATTCATTCTCATCTGACTTGACAACATTCACCTTTGATGGTTTTCTTGACTTCTTCAGTTTGTTCTTTTTTCTTGAGCTCGGGATAATCTTTCTTCCAATGACCAGTTTGTTTACAAAATGCACACTGATCCCGAGTCAAACTACAGTTACCATATCGTGATTTCGATTTTGTTCTGCCACGATTTTTTCTTCTTTGCTTTAGACTCCTTCCTCTCACGGTCAATGCCTCCGCCGATGTACCACCTAAGGACTCCTTATCCTTCCGTCTCAATTCGAGATTCACAAGAGCTGTAGAGACCTCAAAATATTTCAGTAATGTTCTTCCATTTATCAGGATGATGACAAAGGTCTCATATTCCTCATCGGGTAGAAAACTCAACAATATCAAGGTTTTGTCTTCCTCCTCAATCACCACATCTACATTCGCTAAGTCCGCGAGAAGCTTCTTGTAAGTGTTGATATGATTGCTAATGAAAACTCCCTCTTCAACTGGAAACAATACAGTCTCCTTTTCAAATGCAAGCGTTTTTCTATACTCTTCGTCAAATATTTGCTCACAAGGGTCTCCCAAATTTTTTTGCAGAAGTCTCATTCATTACATCGTATTTAGGTCTTGTGATAGACACGACATGATTATTCCTCACGCAGTTCTATTCATTTTCTTTCAAACCTTCTCCTCCATCTCTTCCGTCCTTTCTTGTAATTCGAGAGCATCCTTCAAGTTTTGTGCATTTAGTGCATCCAACACCTCACACCTTCACAATCCAAAATTGTTTTTCACCATATCAATTTTCATGTGGTGATAATTTTGTATGTTCTTCACAAAAAAAACACAATACCAGCGGATGTTTCTCGGCCATTTCTACTCCAAAATCAACCAACCAAGCAAGTATAACAATAACGGAATGATCTACGAGATAAAGATAAGATTTTTACCTTCAATTGAAACTCTAAGAAAAGTTTCCAATGATCTCTCCACCCAAATGTAGATGAGATCCAACACAATGAAAAATCCGATTTTTATCCATTCCAAAGCTTGAGATATCCAAGAACCAAGTTCCAATTTAAGATCCATTCCACGAAACGAAACCAAAGCGTTGCCTAGAGTTTTCATACCACTTGTTGAACTTGGACCAGCCCAAGAACACAAGCCTAGATGCACAAATACGCACAGAAAGAGAGGGAGACAGAGATTTACGGTTCAGCAACATTTTCTACGACCCCGGGACTAAAAGAGAGATCTATATTTGATTTACACAAGATTACAAGAGGATTTACAGTTGGTTATCTCAAGAACTCACTTTTCTCTCAAACCACAAAATGGGTTACATTCTCTATTTATAGAGAGGAGAAGAAACCTCCAAATTCACAGCAGTTCGAATTCAGAATCACCTCTGACCCGACTATCTCGACTGGCCGGTTGACTAACCCAAGTGCGCGGTCGACCGGGTGGTCGACCGCGCAAAGTTTTGCAAAATTGCAGGACTTACTGGATTTGTCGGTCGACCGGCCGGTCGACCGACCAACTAGGTATCTCTCCTCTCTATCCTCTTTGGTCGACTGAGCAGCTGACCGATCTAAGCGTTGTGCATGTCGGTTGACCCCCCGGTCGACTGAAGTCCTGTCATAGAGTTAAAAAACTCTTTATCTCTTGTTTTTGCCTCTCTATCCCCCCCCCCCCCCCCCCCCCCCCCAACAAGTAATATCACTAGTATCAAAGTTGGTTTCAAACCAGTGTTGGAGCAGTGCACCAGAGGCTTATTTTTCAGAGTTTGGTCGTTTTACCATTCTCTGATTCATTTTTCAAATTGGAGGCTTACAGGTCCACATGTGTAACAAGCTTGCCAGCCGGCATGTACGAGTAGGACTTGCTGACCCCAGTGAAGTTCCTCGCTGTGATATATGTGAGAATGCACCTGGTATGCCTTGTGTATCTTTGCTTGGTGCCTTTTTTGGTTTATTTTAGCCGCTTTAATATCTTCCCTTTGGATGTTTGTGTAGCTTTTTTTTACTGTGAGATAGATGGAACTTCCCTGTGCCTGCAATGTGATATGATTGTGCATGTTGGAGGAAAAAGAACCCATGGAAGGTATCTCCTTCTAAGGCAGAGGGTAGAGGTTAGTGTGTATTCCATAGATAATGTAAAAATTTTCAGATGCCTGACACTAACCATTTGAATTTCCTGATTCAAAAATGTTCTTATTTAGTTTCCTGGTGATAAGCAAGGCCGTGTAGATGATGCAACCATGCAATCTAACGACCAACTTGAAAATAGAAAGGACCAGAATCATGTGACTAAGCTGATGACGAAAGAGAGAATGCAAAATCACAAGGTATCCGTTGCTGCTGTTCCTCTTTTGGGGCTAATAGTGAGGATCATGGAAAGATTGATGCAAAATGATCGATCTAAACGCAAGACCTTATCGAACCCTCGGGCAGGCTTCAAACTCTAGGGTATGCTTGCTTTGTGTTTCTTTCTTTCTGTTTTTGGATCTTCAATGTGGATTACACTTGTTTAAAGCTAGGTACTGTATCTATGTTACATTTTGTAAGCACAATACTTATCTGACTCCTTGTCATTTTATCTTCTCATAAATGAAGAGTCAGGGCATGGATCATATGAGTGGCAGCAACAACAGTGGTTCATGATTGCCTTCTTTCAGGGGAATGCTCACAGTACAGACGTTAGTAGAGAGGTATAATTTAATAATTGTGCTGGTACATTTCCCTTTGCTTCTGTTGTTTCATTATAGTAGTAACAGAAGTAACAGATCTGTCTTCTCAAATTTGGTCTTTATTGGACAACGGTACTGCAACTTAGATTGTCTTTGAGGGTTTCTACCTTTATGTTACAACGAGATTGTATTGAAATGCGTGTCTTGTACAAAAAAGTGCACTGAAAGAGTGCATTTCCTTTCTTGGGCCATCTTGAATTTATATAGCTTTCACTTTGCTCAATGAAACACAACTTTGAAACTGTTGTAAAACATTTGGTGGTCTACAACACTAGAAAAACTGGAGAATATGTTACCTTTGGACATGGTTATGTTTTTGAATGGCAGGCAGATGTGATAGGTGACAAATTGCAGCCAGTGCAAAGTGAATGGCGGAATATCTTAATGGATGATCCCCACCATTCATAATAACCTTCACATCCTAAACCATAAAGTTGCATTCTATAGAAGCACAAAAAGCATCTGGAATTTGCTAACATGATTTCATTTTCTTGGAATATTCCTCAATCCTTGAAGATTCTTTCCTCCAAATTACCTATACGCTCTTTTTTCTTTTCCTTCGCTTGTGTAGTGCCGTAAGTATATTTTTTTTTTCCCTTTCCTTCTTTTCTTCTTCTTTTTTTTTTAATTTTTTTGACGCATGAATTTGAGTGGGCTTGATGTGAAATGTAGTCTAATATTAACATCACCCATGTGAAATATACTCTAATATCAAAATGCCCATATTGTCTCATACCTTTAACCTATAGCTCTGATCTCTAAGCACCTTTTTTCTGGCATGTTATTGGTTTTGCTGACAGCAAGAAATTCCTTGGAGGCAATTTTTGTGTGCTTTGCAATTTTTGAGTGTGATAGGGGTTTCTGCTCCAAGTTGCTCTACATTGTAGCTAGCCTAGGACAGTATGTTTCACAGGTTAGGCTCTTTCAATACCTTGATTTTGTGTTTGCCTTTTTGCATGGTTGTGAGAAGTGATTGTTGGACTAGTACACAAGTTTGACTGGAATAAATGACAAACTCGTTCCTTGGAATGAAATTTTTATTTGCCTAGGATTAAGTGTAATTGTTACACTTTTCCCTCCATTTATTCCTTTTCTAAGAGCACATTGTAGCTGTTCATGCTGTCTTATTCGTAATTAAGAAGTCTCTGAATACTATGTTACTATGTATGTGTGTCATCTAGTAGTAGCAGCAGCTTACCAGGGACTTTGGCAGCTTTGCATCGTATCTCTCGTGCTAAGTTTTATATGGCCCGTAGAGCTTCATTGTTGAAAATATCAGCTACTAGTTATGGTTTTTAGAAATAATTACCTACCAGAAAAAGAAATTCTAGATGTATTTACTGGAGACATCTCTGGTTCGGTGGTGATGCAGACTAACCATTTCTCAAGCAGATTAGAAGTGAATAACTGGATTATGTTTAGTGTAATTATATATATTGTATGTGCACGTTTATTTGTGTTTTTGTTTAATTGGCTTTTGATCGTGGTTTGAAATCATGATTTGTTCGGTCAGTCTTCCTATAAAAGTTTTGGGTAGTTTCACATGCTAGCTAGTATCAATTTTGTCAATCAAGCATTTTACTTGTCTAAAATCATGATTGTGATCTACTTTGAACTGGGCATGCATGGGTCTGAGGCCAGTAAGGCCTCATTTAGGAACAAGGTTTAGTTTCCTAAACTGAGGCTTGTATGATTACAAACCTCAGTTTCACTTAACTTGTGTTTTGAAAATGTGTAGCAAACAAGGCCTAAAGGTTCAAATTAGAATGTTTGTTGAGTTTTCCAGCAAGTATTTTGTGGTTTGTCAAGGTCTTTCTTTTTCCTCCATTAGTTAGAGCTTTGCCCTGAGAATGAAACATGCTATAAATAATGCTTAGTTCTATCCGCACCTTCGTGAAGGCTAGGTTTCATGCTACAAGACATCATGTAGATTTCATTCACCTTCTTGTAGCCCTCCTATTTGAATTAACCTTGTTTAGTGGCTAGCATGATGTTCATGACATCTGATGCCCCGGGCATGGGAGCTTTACCTATGGCTTCCAAATTTTTCGATACTAATATCTATCAGGCTGCGAAATTAGAGAGAGAGAGAGAGAGAGAGAGAGATGGCTGTTGTTCCAGGCTGCTTCCACGCTTAATTTTTGTCAGTACATCAATGCAATTGATCTCACGTCTAAGAACTCCAGACCATTAATTTCACAAAGAATATAACATTAAACAGAAACTCCATGCCATTAATTTCACAAAGAAAATCTGGTTCACATATTTTTTTTTTTTTTTTTATTTTTTTTTTGCTCCGAGTTAGAAAATAGGTCCCCGATATGCAGCTGAAGTAGTTTGACGGTGCGCCTTCTACGACGAGGAGGAGCGGGGTTTGTTCTTCGTGATTTCTAGAGTAACCTTTTGATTGCATGCAGCTTGGCACTGAGCGGGATCTTTGTGGCCATGGGCGGAACTTGCTGAGGCGTGGGTTGTACTTAGGTGTGCCATCCTAGAAATAGGTCCAAAGAATGTGTGGATCCAAGGTGACTCGCTGGGGGTTGTTCAATGGATCAAGCCTGAGAACACCTCGTGGGGGCATGCTGGTGGTTTGATCGAGACTTATTGCATGGATTTCGTTGATCATCGAGAATATTTTATGCTCACTCATTCCACAATAAGGTAACACCGTGGTAGACATCATGGCTGGCTTGGGATCCAGGGTGTGTCAACGTAGTTTTTTTAGAATCTTATGCCTGATGAACTCAGAAGCAGTGCATGCGAAGATAGAATGGAGAGGAGTTGCATTCGATATGACATTGAAGGAGTGGTATTAGGAAGGCCTAATTAGCTTTTTCCACGAGGAAAAAGAGAGAGAACCACTAAAGTCCTATTGACTTACTAAATTCAGATGAAATCTTTTGAACATTGGTGCTCATTATGTCTTTTCTATAGAAATAAATAACATATTATTTGCATAAGAGATTATGATCAAATCAATTCATGTGCATAACATTAAATAATTAGATCTCATTTTGGATAACAATTGAGGCTTTAAGTCTCTCGGCAAAATTTATGGATACATGCCGGCAAAGCACGTGCCAAATGCTAGTGATGGTTGGACTTGGATGCTCTCCCTCATTTTTTGGTAGTTTATGTTCTCTCTCTTTAATTAGTCAAACAGATGGTGGTAATACTTGGTCTCTTAGCCAAAGATGGAAACAAAAAATACCAGTGAAGATGGAACAACAAATTGTAATGCACAAATCAATCATGACGTGTCATGGTGTTTTTGAGTCAGATTTGAGCAGAAGAGTTGGAACCAAGGTAGCGCATTCCTCGCACGTGTGGCCAGCCTCGACCGATGTTGAGCTGGGAAACGGTCAAAGGAAATGCAAAGGAAAGGAGGGAGAAGACGAAGCGTGGCTCGATTTGGCAACACAAAAAACATAGAGTGCACGTGCAAATAAACCCCCCCTTTTCATTTACTAGATAGAATAATGCAGAGCCCATCAGTGAATGGCCGGCCCTCGTGGTCACTTGAGTAGTCGTGACAAGGGACCCTGTCACGTGTCCCTGTCTAATTGTAAATATAGAAGAAAAAGATGTAAATGTTTTTTTTTTCCTTTTTTTCATTAAATAAGAAATATGACACTTTTGCGGTCAATTTTGTAAACAAATTTCTCTTTTATGAAAGTTAATAACAAGGCTCGAGCGAACTTTTAGCGAGCCTGAGCTGAGTTGAGTCAAGTCAACCACGAGCTTTTGTGGTCTACTTAATAAGATATATTATCAACAAAAACATCATTATCTTACCTTACTTTACCATAAATGAAACTCTGATAACACATTGAATTTTAAACGAGCAAACAATTTAAGGAAAAAAATAAATCCCACGAACACTTTAGCCGACTTGATACGTTTTTTGCCCCCTCACTAAACAGGCGTCCCAAAATGGGCCGACACTCTTTTAAATCCTGCGCCCAACTCACCGACCGGCCCTTAGCTGTCACCATTGCCTTTCCCAACTCCAACACGCTAGCTCCTCTCTCTCTCTCTCTCATTCACATTTCAGCAATGTACATATCTTATTCTATTCTTCTTCTCTGCACATTATATAGGCATAGTAACTCCTTTTCTGAACACAATCCTTTTGCAGCGAAAAGATTGATCGGATAGATGGAAGGATGTGGTCGGAGCTACGATGCCACCGAGCTCAGACTCGGCCTGCCGGGGACCGATAGATCGGGCCTTGTAGTGGTGGCTCGGCCCAACAAGCGCCCTCTCCCGGATCAATCAAACAAGAGAAGGGAGGCCAAGTAAGTGTGATCTCATCATCATCTTCAATTTCTTCACTGTAAATTACAAATTTCATCTTTTGAGATTATATGTTGAGATTAAGCTGTTGGATGGATGGATGTGGCTATGACAACGCTACAGGGCACAACTTGTTGGGTGGCCCCCGGTGCGATCGTACCGAAGGAACTGCGTGAACACGCCGGACGGCGATGATCAGTCGGCGATGTATGTGAAGGTGAGCATGGATGGAGCTCCCTACTTGAGGAAGATAGATCTCAAGGCGTACAAGAAATACAAGGACCTTAGACAGAACTTGGAGGACATGTTCAAATGGCGCTTCTCACCTAATGGTAATTAACAAAAAATAAATCTCAACATATAAACATTATTATCAATACATATATATATATAGAGGAAGAAAACAAACAAATCTCTAATTCATTTTCATTTTTGTCACAGGTGAGCATGTCATCACTTATGAAGATAGAGATGGGGACTGGATGATGGTTGGAGATGTTCCTTGGGAGTAAGTATATTTACCATAATTTATTCTAATCCACATCTTAATTAATAGTTTCTTTAAATTAACTAGATCATGGGCTAATAATTTTATTTATCTATTTATTTATTTTTAATATAGGATGTTCATCTCAACATGCAAGAGGCTGAGAATTATGAAAGGATCTGAAGCAAGAGGGTTGAATTCAAGCCCATGAGCTAAAGGGAGAAGAGCATGCCATGCATTCTTTTCAAATCTTCCTTTGTTTTTTTTTTTTTTTGTTTTGCGCAAGTTTGTGAAAGAGGCTTTCCTTTTTGGGTTTTTTTCAGATGGATCTGTAAAATCCCTGAGAGAAAAAAAAGAAGAAAAAATACATATATGTATGTGTTGAAAAATTAACAGATGTATGAAGTAAATACATTATACATGTATAATGTAAAACAATTTTTGCTGCTACGACATCTTACATGTCTAGTTTTTCCATTCTAAAGGATGTTATTACATATCATGAAGAAAAGCTATTGCCAAGCTAACAAACATGACGAGCTCTTTGGTGATTGTTATTTATTTTCAAGATCTATCATAATTATTCTTGTAGATGATACATCTCTATTTGAGTCATATTCGAATCGGCCTAATTCCAATTTGCCTTCTAAGCAACTTGAGTCCAAGTCGAGTCAAATTTGGTCTGTGTTAGGTTTAAAAAAAAAAAAAAGCTGGAGAAGAAGGTGGAGGGCATGAAGGAGGAGATGCTGAAGAAGAAGAGGGCAAGAGATGCTGAAGAGGAATTGTTTTGTATCTTTTAGAAAATTTTCATGCATGTAATTATAAGTATAAATTATAAATATTTTAGTTTAAATATTTGAGTGTGTATTTTTACATGACTTATACTAAAAGCATGATTATATATATTATATTTGAGTGTGTATTTTACATGACTTGTACAAAAAGAAAAATAATAATTTAACATAGTTTCTCAATGATCAAATTATTTTTATGTATTAGAAATATTTTCTAACTAAAAATTGCAGTGTTTTGGGTCTAAAACAGTCTTCAAAAGATCAAGTCGTGAGCCAGGCCGTAGTAAGGTCGAATGTTGGGCTTCGAAAAGTTTTTCTAGCCTTGAACTTTAGCTTCTAACCACTAAAATGTTCTTTGTAAAGTGTGGGCTTGGGGGCTATTATCATCCCCTGCTTGTTAGCTTGTCCAGCTCTTTGGTGGTGACATCTAATTATACTTTAGTTAACTAAATTAAAATGTAAATGCTAAAATGAATTCCTGGTGCCCAAACTCTCCTTTCCTCTCCTCTCCTGCGGAGGCTGCGCCTCCACTGCCACCACCTGAGCCTCCACCATGGCTACCGTCCTTCTCCCTCTAAATTCCTCCTCCCTTGTGAAGTTTGCTTGTGCGTGTCACTTGACTTTATTTTACGTATTCGTTAGGTTATTTTCTGACAACTTCTGAACCTGTATGTCCAGAACTCAAACGTAGATGGTAACAGACCCCTCTGATTCTTAGCAAAACGGAAGCATGGTGGATGAGTGGTAGATTGTATAGAGTTTGTTTCTTCCAACCCTCTCTTGACCTTGATCGGCTCTTCAAATTCTCTTTTACTGCTTGTGAGTATCTATCAGCTTTTATACCGTGTATATCTCCTTGTAAATCATATTTTTGTGGCATGTAATACTCTTGTAATGTTGAATCACACTCTGTGATAACAGTATATTTGTACTATATTATTGAAATATATATTGTCACTGTATTGCATGTGCTGATGTTTAGTGTACATATGCAGGGGTATTTTTACTCTGCATATGTATGTCTTGGTAACGGCTCCGTCTCCAAGAGATCGGGCCGTTACACCGTGGATCGACTGTCCCTCCCCCCCAAACTGGCCCCTCCCCAAACTCCGCAGCTTCGCCTTCCCCTGCAGCAATTCCACCACAGAATCAATATGTGGATGTTGAGATGGCTTCGGTGCCGAAGGCGAAGTTCCCTGTCCAGGCCAATGATGAAGAAACGCCCCCTATGCCATGGATCCATGTGCGTCGACGCTAGTGTCCACTTAGGGTTCCCTCTGTGCCGTCACTCCCTGCAGAGGAGGCTCCTGTCAACTGGGCTACAATGGGGCTTTGGGCCATCTGGCCCACCGGGTGAAAACGAGAAAAACTCTGGCGAAAATTAAAGGGCCTTTGGGCCCAATTATAAAACCCCATTTAGGGCGGTCTTTGGGCCCAATTATAAAACCCCATTTAGGGCGGTGATTTCGGGGCTGGGCAAGAGGCCCAAGCCCATCTTCACGCTCTGCAAGCCCCATCTGCAGTTCCAACTGTACAGATGGAATGCGAGCATGGCGATCCTCCCCCGGCAGCACCTTCTTCCTCGGAGGACGTTCAGGTGTAGCGGCGGGGGTGTTCTACCGAGGCTACTCTCCGACCTACCCGTGACAATAATGGGAACCATTGAATCCCGTAATCTTCGCCTCCCACTAAGATGATTCGGGAGAAGGCTATAGCCAAGGTGACTGATGCGGTGGGGTAGTTTTTTGCAGCACCATCTAAAAATATGTGGGACCTTAATTTATTTAATAACTTTAATTTTGCGTTTAACTTATTTACAAATAATTACAAGTTATACACATAGGAGACGGTTTCACTGTACGAATGAGTGTTCGAGCTGTGAGGTATTTTAACTGGTATTAGCTAGTAGCTAATGATGCATGAAGGAAGAACGCATCATACATCCTGCTCCTGCACGAATGCAACCTTCCTGCAAAAGATAAATAATGCACATCCCAGATAAGAAAATTGATTAAGAGCTAATAGAAGACGACAGCACGTTACAACATCTGAACACAAAGTGTCAACACAAACTTCTTCAATTGCTGCCTCGAGCACAATATATTCCCTATAGTAATCTTTCTCATTCTTTCAGACCCTAAATCGAGGAGATTTATGGAAGATTGCTCCTTGATTACATGAGCGTAAACTGCAAAACTAATAGGGTAGGCTCCTTACCTAACAACTAGACTCTACACTTTTTTATAGCACAGTCATTTAATCATTAAGACATATATACTTTGCATATTTTCATTCATTGAAATCTCATACATGAGAGGTTTAAATAATTTTGTGTACAATTATGCTCGCAATTAAATCAGAAATCATATTTTTTACTTAATGTGCATCAATTTAATTTTTTATTTTATTTTTTTTAAAATATAAGTCTCAGTGTAATGCAAGTAAGATTTGAACTCCAAATCTCTTATCTACCCGTAATAAAATAGTAACACGCTGCATAATTATCCCGTTCAAAAGTATTAAACTCACACGAAGGAGAGTATTAGAAGAAGTTCGGTAAACTTTTTGGTAGAGCATATTTGTATTGCCCAAAAAGCCCAAAGCCCCGGTTTCCTGTTCCTATAACAAAACCCGCCCTAACTTCCATCCACCATAAAATAGGGCGAGATCAATAGAGCGAGCCTAGGGTTTTTGCCGGCAACTCTCCCTTCTTCAATCCATGGAGGAAGAGCCACCGCAGACACCGCCGACTGATCTTCCAGACGCCGTCGCACCTCAAACGACCACCGCGGATTCCGCCCAGGAGGAGCGGAAATCGGTTCCCCAATGCGAGGAAGTCGACGGTTGGCAATCGATTCGGTCCATGGACGAATCGGCGACGGAGGAGCCCGACCGACCGAGCGAGGAGAGTGCGGTTCCCAATCCTCAGTGCCGCAACCAGATGATGGAGGGGCGGCGATCGACGGCACATGAGGAGGAGGGAGAAGAGTACCTGTCAGCTGTTGAGGAGGAGGAGAAGCTGCAGGTAGATGGAAGTGATGAGAGAGTTTCCCCATTGAGAGAAGAAGAATTGGTTGAAGAACAGGAGAAAGTTTACTCATTGAAAGAAGAAGAAGAGGAAGAGAAAGTTCTGACATCTGAGCATGTTGCTGCTGTTGGTGATGAGGTCTTGCAAGAAAATGTCGAGGAGAGATATCAGATGTTGCTGGGCCAGCCTGACTGAGAAGTTGGATGGGGAGATGCCACTATTAGATGAAGGAAACGAGAAAGTTTACTCATTGAATGAAGAAGAAGCTCCACTATCTGAGCCCGCTGTTGACGAGGTCATGCACGAAAATGTGGAGGAGAAGCCCCCACCAACAGAGGAATTGAATGGGGAGAGGCCCCAATTTGCTGAAGGAGACGGCAAGGTTACTCGTTACAGGAAGCATTGGTGGAAAAAGTGGAGAAAGCTTCCTCATTGGAGGATGGATTAGGCAGAAAAGAAGAAGAGAAAATTCTTGTTTCCGATGACATCATGCAGGAAAATTTTGAGGAGAAGCTCCCAGATTTTGACGGGATGCAGCCTGCTGAACAATTGGATGAGAAAATGACGCAATCA
>JAVJIF010027992.1:0-28831 GCA_038442645.1 Agave tequilana | reverse complement strand
CAGCCCCGATTGACTATAACTCGGCCTTATAGAGCCGAAGAGGGCTTAAAAGTGTTAAAAATTTGTTTTCAAGAGCCATGAGTGGCATTTCATAGTTTTCTATACACAAGTACTATTAATTAACCTTGTGTCAAGTCTTAATTGGGAAATTTTACCAATAGTCAAACTTTCGACCTATTGGCTTGAACTAGGCCTCATAATAACCGAAACGGGGTCTAACCTGGGAGAAAACATAGTTTTCAAGAGTAGTATTACATAGTTTTTAAGTAAATTGTTACTAATTAACCTATTTCTTGGGAAATTGATCAAAAATCAAACTCCCATCCCCGATTGGCCTGAACTAGGTCATCTAAGAGCGGAATAAGACCCAAACGGGGAGAAAATTGGTTCTCAAGAGGCGGGAGTGGTGTTACATAGTTTTATGTACAAATACCACTAATTAACCTTATTTCTAGTCTTAATTGAGAAGTTTGACTAAAAGTTAACTTTCATCTCTGGTTGGCATGACTAGGCCTTATTAGAGCCGAATAAGGCCTATACAGGAAGAAAACATAATTTTCAAAAGCCGAGAGTAGTATAACATAGTTTCTATGTGCAACTACTATAAACTTTGTTTCTTGTCTTAATTGAAAAGTTTGATCAAAAGTCAAATTTTCAGCCCAAATTGGCCTGAACTAAGACTTATAAGAGCCAAATATGGCCCAAACAGGGGGTAATGTGGTTTTCAAGGGCCATGAGTGATATTACATAGTTATATGTATAATTACTACTAATTAACCTTAGTTTTAGTCTTAATTGGGGAAGTTTGACCAAAAGTCAAACTTTCAGCCACGATTAGACTGAACACGTCTTATAACAGTCGAATAGGGCCTAAACAGGGAGAAAACGTGATTTCAAGATCTGGGAGTAGTATTACATAGTTTCTATATACAATTACTTCTAATTAAGTATTTCTAGTCCTAATAAGTCAAACTTTCAGCTCCGATTGCCTAAACTAGGCCTTATAAGCGTCGAATAGGTCCCAAACGGGGAAAAAAATATGATTTTCAAGAGGCTGGTGTACTATTGCATAGATTCTATATTCAATTACTACTAATTATTTTTATTTCTAGTTTAATTGGGAAGTTTTTAGAGCCCAAACAGGGAGAAAACAAGATTTTCAAGAGTCAGAAATAATATTACATAGTTTTTCGGTACAATTACTACAAATTAACCTTATTTCTTATCTTAATTGAGAAGTTTGACCAAAAGTAAAACTTCAGTGTTTTTAATCGTATTTGGACTTTTGACCAAAAGTCAAACTTTTAGCCCTGGTTGGCCTAAAGTAAGTCTTATAAGAGCTGAATAGGGAACAAACAGGGGAAAAAAACATAATTTTCAAGAGAATGGAGTAGTATTACATAGTTTTTATGTAGAATTACTACGAATTAACCATATTTCTAGTCCTTATTGGAAAGTTTGACCAAAAATCAAACTTTCAGTAAGAAATGGTATGAACTAGGCCTTATTTATAGGAGGCGAATAGGGCCCAAACGGGGAGAAAACATGGTTTTCAGCAACCGTGAGTAGTGTTACATAGTTTTTACATACAATTACTACTAATTAACCTTATTTCTAGTCTTAATTAAGAGGTTTAACGAAAAGTTAAAATTCCAACTCTGATTGGCCTTAACTAGGCCTTATAAGAGCCGAAGGGCCCCTAAATAGGGAAAAAAACTTAATTTTCAAAAGCTATGAGTGGTATTATATAATTTCTATATACAATTACTATTAATAACCTTGTTTCTAGTCTTAATTAGGAAGTTTGATCAAAAACTAAAATTTTAACCCCGTTGGCCTGAACTAGGCCTCATAAGAACCGAACAGGGATAAACTAGGAGAAAACATAGTTTCCAAGAGCCATGAGTAGTATTACATAGTTTTTAAGTAAATTACTACTAATTAATCATGTTTCTCAAAAGTCAAACTCCCATCCCGATTGGCCTGAATTAGGCCATATAAGAGTCGAATGGGACCAAAGAGGGAGAAAACTGGCTCTCAAGAGCTGGTAGTGATATTACATAGTTTTTATGCACAAATACTACTAATTAACCTTACTTCTAGTCTTAATTGAGAAGTTTGACTAAAAGTTAAACTTTCAGAGATGCCTAAATTAGGCCTTATAAGAGTTAAATAGGACTCAAACAAGGGGAAATTTGATTTTTAAGAGCCATGAGTGGTATTATATAGTTTCTATGTATAATTACTATTAATTAACCTTATTTCTAGTCTTAATTGAGAAGTTTGATCAAAAGTCAAACTTTCAGTCCCTATTAGACTGAACTAGGCGTTATAAGAGCCGAATTGGGCCTAAACAAGGGAAAACATGGTTTTCAAGAATCAGAAGTAGTATTACATAGTTTCTATATATAATTACTACTAATTAACCTTGTTTCTAGTCTTAATTTGGGAAGTTTAACCAAAAGTTAAATATCAGCCCCGATTGGCCTGGAGTAGGACTTAATAAGAGCCAAATAGGACCCAAATTGGGGAAAACATGATTTTCAAGAATTAGGAGTTGTATTACATAGTTCTATATATAGTTAAAAAAAATTAACCTTATTTATAGTCTTTATTAGGAAGTTTGATCAAAAATCAAATCCTTTAGCCTCGATTGACTTGAACTAGGCATTATAAGAGCCAAATAGGGCCTAAATGGGGTAACAACATGGTTTTTAAGAGTCGGGAGTATTACTGTATTGTTTCAATATACAATTACTACTAATTAACCTAGTTTCAAGTCTTAATAGGGAAGTTTGACCAAAAACCAATCTTTCAGTCTCGATTAGACTTAACTATGCCTTATAAGAGCTGAATAGGGTCCAAAGTTATGAAAATATGATTTTCAAGAACTGTAAGTAGTATTACGTAGTTTTTATATACAAATGTAATAAATTAACCTTTTTTAGTCTTAATTGAAAATTTGATCAAAAGTCAAAATTTCAGCCTTAATTGACTTGAACTAGGCCCTATAAGAGCCGAATAGGGCCCAAACAGGGGGAAGACATGGTTTTCAAGATCTGTGAGTAGTATTACATTATTTCTATATACGATTACTAATAATTAATTTTATTTTTGATCTTAACTGGGAATTTTTATCAAAAGGCAAACTTTCTGTCCCGATTGGTCTGAATTAGATCTTAGAAGAGCCGATTGGGGCCCAAACAGGGGGAAAACATGGTTTTCACAAGCCGGGAATAGTATTACATAGTTTTTATTTCTAATTTCTACTAATTAACTTTATTCTAGTCTTAATTAGAATGTTTAATCAAAAGTCTAACTTTCAGCCCCGATTGGCATGTACTAGGCCGTATAAGAGCCGAACAGAGAAACGAGGGGAAAACATGGGGTTCAAGAGCCGTGAGTAGTATTACATAGTTTCTATATACAATTACTACTTATTAACCTTGTTTCAATGTTAATTGGAAAGTTTGGACAAAGTCAAGCTTTCAGCCTTGATTAGCCTGAACTAGACCTTATAAGCCGCAGAATAGAGCCCAAACGGGGGAGAAAATAAGATTTTGAATAGTCGGTAGTTGTATTGCGTAGTTTCTATGTGCAATTACTATCAATTAGCCTTATTTGTACTCTAAGTTATGAAGTTTGACTAAAATTCAAACTTTCAAGCCTCTATTGGTCAGAACTTGGTCTTATAAAAGCCGAGTTAGGGTCCAAATGATGTGAAAACGAGGTCTTCAAGGGCCTGAGTTATATTACATAGGTTTTATATACAAATACTACTAATTAAACTTGTTTCTAATCTTAATTGAGAAGTTTGACTAAAAACCAAACTTTCAGCTCAGATTGGCCTAAACTCGGCCTTATAAGAGCCAAGTAGGGCTCAAATGGGGAGAAAATATCGTTTTCAAGAGCCGAGAGTAGTATTACATAGTTTCTGTATACAAATACTATTAATTAAACTTATTTCTAGTCTTAAGTGAAAAGTTTGACCAAAAGTCAAACTTTCGGCCCGATTTGGCCTAACTAAGGCCTTATATGAGCCGAATAGGAAACAAATATGGGGAAAATATGGTTCTCAAGAGTCAGCAGTAGTATTATATTGTTTCTAAGCACAATTACTATAAATTAAATTTATTTCTAGTCTTAATTGGGAAGTTTGACCAAAAGCCAAACTTTCAACCTTGATGGGCCTAAACTATGCCTTATAAGAGCCGAGTAAGGCCCAAACATAGAGAAAACATGGTTCTCAAGATTCGGGAGTAGTATTACATAATATTTATATACAATTACTTCCATTTAACCTTATTTCTAGTCATAATTGGTATATTTAACTAAAATTCAAACTTTCATCCACGATTGGCCTGAACTAGGAAGAAAAGATTGTACTTAAGGGCATATAAGAGGCGAATAAGGCCCAAAAAGGAAGAAAACTTCGTTCTTAAGAGACAAGAGTGGTATTACATAATTTCAATATATAAATTCTATCAATTAACCTAATTTCTAGTAATAATTAGGTAGTATGACCAAAAATCAAACTTTCAGCCCTGATTGCTTAATACTAGGCCATATAAAAGCCGAATAGGGCCCAAACTGGAGAAAACGTGGTTCTTAAGACCCGAGAGTGGTATTACATAATTTATATGTACAAATACTACCAACTAATCTTATTTCTAGTCTTAATTAGAAAGTTTGACCAAAAGGCAAACCTCCAGCCCCGATTGGGCTGATTTGGGCCTTATAAGAGCCGAATAAAGAATAAACATGGGGGAAACGTGATTTTCAAGAGCTGAAAGTGGCATTACATAGTTTCTATGTACACTTACTACAAATTAAGCTTATTTTTAGTCATAAATGAGAAGTTTGACTAAAAGCCAATGTTCCACCATGATTGACTGAAATCGGCCATATAAGAGCCGAGTAGGGCCCAAACGGATAAAAAAATATGGTTCTCAATAGCCGAAAATGGTATTACATAGTTTCTTTGTACAAATACTACCAATTAACAATATTTCTAATCTTAATTGGGAACTTTGACCAAAAGTCAAACTTTCAGCCCCGGTTGGTCTGAAATAGGCCTTATAAGAGCCAAATAGGGCAAAACAGTGAGAAAACTTACTTTTCAAGAGTCGTGAGTGGTATTACATCGTTTCTATATATAATTTATGACTAGTTAACCATTTTCTAATCTTAATTGGAAAGTTTGACCAAAAATCAAGTCAAACTTTCAGCCCCGATTAGCGAGAATTAGGCCTTATAAGAGCAGAATAGGGCCTAAATGAGGAGAAAACATAAATACAAGAGCCAGGGGTGGAATTACATTGTTTCGATGTACAAATATATAAATTAAACTTACTTTTAGTCTTAATTGAGAAGTTTGATTAAAAGTAAAATTTTCAGCCCCGCTTGGCCTAAACCCGGCTTATAAGAGCCTAATAGGGAACAAACATGGGGAAAACTTGGTTCTCAATAGTTAAGAGTAGTATTGCATAGTTACTATGGACAATTACTACCATTAACCTCATTTTCTATGGTCTTTATTAGGAAGTTTGACTAAAAGTGACTTTCAGTCCTGATTAGCCTGAGCTAGGCCATATAAGAGCCGAATAGGTCCACAACAGGGATAAAGCATGTTTCTCAAGAGCCAGGAGTTGTATTACATAGTTTATGTACAAATACTATCAATTAAATTTATTTCTAGTCTTAACTGGGAAGTTTGACCAAAAGTCAAACTTTCATCCCCGAATGGCCTGAAGTAGGCCATATAAGAGCCAAATAGGGCCAAAACAGGGAGAAAACTTTATTCTCAAGGGCCGAGAGTGGTATTACATTATTTCTATGTGCAAATACAAATTAACATTTTTCTTGTACTTAATTGAAAAGTTTGACCAAAAGTCAAACTTTCAGCCCAAAGTAGCCTAAATTATGCCTTGTAAGAGCTGAATAAAAAAAAATTAAGGGAAATATGGTTTTCAAGAGACGGGAGAGTATTGCATAGTTTCTATGTAGAAATACTATGAATTAACTTTATTTCTTGTTCTTATTTGGGAGTTTGATAAAGTTTACTTTCAGCCAGATTGGCCTGAACTAGGCCTTATAAGAGGCCAATCAGGCCCAAATGGGGAGAAAACATGTTTTTCAACTGCCGTGAGTAGTTTACATGGTTTTTACATAAAATTACTACTAATTTACCTTTCTTCTACTCTTAATTTGGAAGTTTAACCAAAAGTCAAAATTTTAGCCCCGATTGGCCTTAACTCGGCCTTATAAGAGCCGAAGAGGGCCTAAAAGGATTAAAAAATTATTTTTCAAGAGCCGTGAGTGGCATTTCATAGTTTCTATATTCAAGTACTATTAATTAACCTTGTGTCAAGTCTTAATTTAAAATTTTGACCTAAAGCCAAACTTTCAACCCCATTGGCCTGAACTAGGCCTCATAATAATCGAATAGGGTCTAAGCGGGGAGAATACATAGTTTTTAAGAGTAGTATTACATATTTTTTAAGTAAATTACTACTAATTAACCCTATTTCTTGGGAAATTTGATTAAAAGTCAAACTCCCATCCCCGATTGGCCTGAACTAGGCCATCTGAGAGTGGAATAAGGTTCAAACGGGGAGAAAATTGGTTCTTAAGAGGCGAGAGTGGTGTTACAAAGTTTTTATATACAAATACCATTAATTAACCTTATTTCTAGTATTAATTGAGAAGTTTGATTAAAAGTTAAACTTTAGCCTCTGGTTGGCATGAACTAGGCCTTATTAGAGCCAAATAAGGCCTATACAGGAAGAAAACATAGTTTTAAGAGCCGAGAGAGTAGTATTACATAGTTTCTACGTACAACTACTAATAAACTTTGTTTCTTGTCTTAATTGAAAAGTTTGATCAAAAGTCAAATTTTCAGCTCAAATTGGCCTGAACTAAGACTTATAAGAGACAAATACGGCCCAAACAGGGGGAAATGTGGTTTTCAAGAGCCATGAGTGATATTACATAGTTTCTTTATACAATTACTACTAATTAACCTTGTTTTTAGTCTTAATTGGGAAGTTTGACCAAAAGTCAAACTTTCAGCCACGGTTAGACTGAACACGCCTTATAAGAGTCGAATAGGGCCCAAACAGGGAGAAAACGTGGTTTTCAAGAGCTGAAAGTAGTATTACATTGTTTCTATATACAATTACTTCTAATTAATTATTTCTAGTCTTAATAAGTTAATCTTTCAGCTCTGATTGCCTAAGCTAGGCCTTATAAGCATCGACTAGGGCCCAAACGGGGAGAAAATATGATTTTCAAAAGGCTGGAGTAATATTACATAGTTTCGATATTCAATTACTACCAAAAATTTTTATTTCTAGTTTAATTAGAAAGTTTGACTAAAAAGTAGAGCCCAAATAGGGAGAAAATAAGGTTTTCAAGAGCAAGGAAGAATATTACATAGTTTCTCGGTACAATTACTGTAAAGTAACCTTATTTCTTATCTTAATTGAGAAGTTTGACCAAAAGTAAAACTTCAGTGTTTTTAATCTTATTTGAAATTTTGACGAAAAGTCAAACTTTCAGCCCTAGTTGGCCTAAAGTAAGTCTTATAAGAGCTGAATAGGGAACAAACAGGGGGAAAACATAATTTTCAAGAGAAGGGAGTAGTATTACATAGTTTCCATGTAGAATTACTACGAATTAACCTTATTTCTAGTCCTTATTGGGAAGTTTGACAAAAAAGCAAACTTTCAGCACAAATTGGTATGAACTAGGCCTTATTTATAAGAGGCGAATAGGGCCCAAACGGGGAGAAAATATGATTTTTAGCAGCCATGAGTAGTGTTACATAGTTTTTACATACAATTACTAATTAACCATGTTTCTGGTCTTAATTAAGAGGTTTAACAAAAGTCAAAATTTCAACCCTGATTGGCCTTAAATAGGCCTTATAAGATCCGAAGGGCCCCTAAATAGGGAAAAAACTTGATTTTCAAAAGCTGTGAGTGGTATTACATAATTTCTATATACAATTACTATTAATTATCTTTGTTTCTAGTCTAAATTAGGAAGTTTGATCAAAAACTAAAGTTTTAACCCTGTTGACCTGAACTAGGCCTCATAAGAACCGAACAGGGATAAACGGGGAGAAAACATAGTTTTCAAGAGCCATGAGTAGTATTACATATTTTTTAAGTAAATTATTACTAATTAACCATGTTTCTCAAAAGTAAAAACTCTCACCTGAATTAGGCCTTATAAGAGCCGAATAGGGCCTAAACAAGGGAAAACATGGTTTTCAAGAACCGAAAGTAGTATTACATAGTTTCTATATATAAGTACTACTAATTAACCTTGTTTCTTATCTTAATTTGAGAAGTTTAACAAAAAGTTAATTATCAGCCCCGATTGGCCTGAAGTAGGACTTAATAAGAGCCAAATAGGACCCAAATTGGGAAAAACATGGTTTTCAAGAATTGGGAGTTGTATTACATAGTTATATATATAGTTAAAAAAAATTAACCTTATTTATAGTCTTTATTGGGAAGTTTGATCAAAAATCAAATCCTTTAGCCTCGATTGACTTGAACTAGGCCTTATAAGAGCCAAATAGGGCCTAAATGGGGTGACAACGTGGTTTTCAAAAGTCGGGAGTATAACTGCATAGTTTCAATATACAATTACTACTAATTAACCTAATTTCAAGTCTTAATTAACCAATCTTTCAGTCTCAATTAGACTTAACTATGCCATATAAGAGCTGAATAGGGTCCAAAGTTAAGAAAACATGATTTTCAAGAGTCGTAAGTAGTATTATGTAGTTTCTATATACAAATGCAATAAATTAACTTTTTTTAGTCTTAATTGGAAATTTGATCAAAAGTCAAAATTTCAGCCTTGATTGACTTGAACTAGGCCCTATAAGAGCCGAATAGGGCCCAAACAGGAGAAATACATGGTTTTCAAGATCTGTGAGTAGTATTACATTATTTCTATATTATACTAATAATTAACTTTTTTTCTGGTCTTAATTGGGAATTTTTACCAAAAGGCAAACTTTCTGCCCCGATTGGTCTGAATTAGATCTTATAAGAGCCGATTGGGGCCCAAACAGGGGGAAAAACATGGTTTTCACAAGCCGGGAATAGTATTACATAGTTTCTATTTCTAATTTCTACTAATTAACTTTATTCTAGTCTTAATTAGAAAGTTTGACCAGAATTTAAACTTTCAGCCCCGATTAGCATGTACTAGGCCGTATAAGAGCCGAACAGAGAAACGAGGGGAAAACATGGGGTTCAAGAGCGTGAGTAATATTACATAGTTTTTATATACAATTACTACTTATTAACCTTGTTTCTAATCTTAATTGGAAAGTTTGGACAAAGTCAAGCTTTCAGCCTCAATTAGCCTGAATTAGACCTTATAAGAGCGGAATAGAGTCCAAACGGGGAGAAAATAAGATTTTGAATAGTCGGTAGTAGTATTACATAATTTCTATATGCAATTAGTATCAATTAGGCTTATTTGTACTCTAAATTATGAAGTTTGACTAAAATTCAAACTTCTATTGTTCAGAACTTGGTCTTATAAAAGCCGAGTAGGGTCCAAATGATGTGAAAACGTGGTCTTCAAGGGCTTGAGTAGTATTACATAGTTTTTATATACAAATGCTACTAATTAAACTTGTTTCTAATCTTAATTGAGAAGTTTGACTAAAAACCAAACTTTCAGCCCTGATTGGCCTAAACTAGGCCTTATAAGAGCCAAGTAGGGCCTAAACGGGGAGAAAATATCGTTTTCAAGAGCCGAGAGTAGTATTACATAATTTTTATATACAAATACTATTAATTAAACTTATTTCTAGTCTTAAGTGAAAGTTTGACCAATAGTCAAACTTTCAGCCCGATTTGGCCTAACTAGGCCTTATAAGAGCCGAATAGGAAACAAATATGTGGAAAATGTGGTTCTCAAGAGTCAGCAGTAGTATTACATTGTTTCTAAGCACTATTACTATCAATTAAATTTATTTCTAGTCTTAATTGGGAAGTTTAACCAAAAGCCAAATTTCAGCCCTGATTGGCCTAAACTTGGTCTTATAGGAGCCGAAGAGGGAACAAACATTGGGAAAATTAGTTCTCAGGAGTCACGAGCAGTATTAGATAGTTTATATGTACAATTACTTTCAATTAACTGTGTTTCTAGTATTAATTAGAAAGTTTAACTAAAAGTCAAACTTTCGCCCCTGATTGGCCTGAATTAGGATTTATAAGAGCTGAGTAAGGCTTAAAGGGGAGAAAACGTGGTTCTCAGGGGCCGATAGTATTATTATATAGTTTTTATAAACAATTACTACCAATTAACCTCGTTTCTATCCTTAATTGGAAAGTTTAATCAAAAAGTCAAGTTTTCATCCCTGATTGACCTGAATTAGGTCATATAAGAGCCAATAGGACCCAAACGGGGAGAAAACGTGGTTATCAAGATCTAGTTGTGGTATTACACACTTTCTATGTACAAATACTATCAATTAACCTTATTTCTAATCTTAATAGAGAAGATTGATCAAAACTCAAACTTTCAGCCCCAACTAGTTTGAACTAGGCCTTATAAGAGCCAATAGGTTCTAAACGGGAAGAAAATGTAATTTTCGAGAGCCGTGAGTCTTATTAAATAGTTTCTATGTATAAATAATACCAATTTACCATATTTTTAGTCTTAATTGGGAAGTTTGGTCACAATTCCAACTTTCAGCCCCGGATAGCCTGAAAAGGCCTTAAGAGCTAAATAGCGGCCTAAACGGGGAGGAAACATGATTTTCAAGAGTCGAGAGGGGTATTACATAGTTTTTATGTACAAATACTATCAATACACTTATTTCTAGTCTTAATTGGGAAGTTTGACCAAAAGCCAAACTTTCAACCTTGATGGGCCTAAACTATGCCATATAAGAGCCGATAAGGCCCAAACATGGGGAAAACGTGGTTCTCAAGATCCGGGAGTAGTATTACATAATATTTATGTACAATTACTACCACTTAACCTTATTTCTAGTCATAATTGGTATATTTAACTAAAAGTCAAACTTTCATCCAAGATTGTCTTGAACTTGGAAAAAAACGTTGTTCTTAAGGGCATATAAGAGCCGAATAGGGCCCAAACAGGAAGAAAACTTCGTTCTTAAGAGATAGGAGTGGTATTACATAGTTTCAATATATAAATTCTATCAATTAACCTAATTTCTAGTAATAATTAGGAAGTTTGACCAAAAATCAAACTTTTAGCCCTGATTGGTTTGAATTAGGCCATATAAGAGCCAGATAGGGCCCAAATGGGGAGAAAATGTAGTTCTTAAGACCTGGAGTGGTATTACATAATTTCTATATACAAATGCTACCAACTAATCTTATTTCTTATCTTAATTAGAAAGTTTGACCAAAAGGCAAACCGTTAGCCTCGATTGGACTGATTTGGGCCTTATAAGAGCCGAATAATGAATAAACATGGGAAAACGTGATTTCCAAGAGCTGAGAGTGGTATTACATAGCTTCTATGTACAATTACTACTAATTAAGTTTATTGTTAGTCTTAAATTAGAGGTTTGACTAAAAGCCAAGGTTCAACCCTGATTGACTGAACTAGGCATTATAAGAGCCGTGTAGGGCCCGAACAAGAATAAAACGTGGTTTTAAAGAGCCGGGAGTAGTATTACATAGTATCTATGTACAGTTACTTTCAATTAACCTTATTTCTAGTGTCAATTGAGAAGTTTGACGAAAATTCAAACATTCATCCATGATTGGCCTGAGCTAAGCCATACAAGAGTCAAATAAGGCCCAAATAAGGCGAAAATATGGTTGTCAATAGCCAGGAGTTACATTACATAGTTTCTATATACAAATACTACTAATTAACCTTACTACTAGTCTTAATTTGAAAGTTTGACTAAAGTCAAACTTTCAGCCCCGATTGGCCAGAATTAGGCCTTATTAGAGTCGAATAGGGCCTAAACTGAGAGAAAACGTGCTTTTCAAAATCCGAGAGTGGTATTACATAGTTTCTATATAAAAATAACTATCAATTAAACTAATTTATAGTCTTAATTTGAAAGTTTTACAAAAAGCTAAACTTTCAGCCCCGATTGGCCTAAACTAGGCCTTATAAGAGCCAAATTAAGAACAAACATGGGGAAAACATTATTCTCAAGAGCTGGGAGTTGCATTACATAACTTTTATGTAAAATTACTTCCAACTAACTTTTTTCTAGTATTAATTGGGAAGTTTGACCAAAAGTCAAACTTTCAGTCTGATTGGCCTTAAGCCTTATTAGAGCCGAGTATAGCCCAAATGGGGAGAAAACGTGATTCTCAAGAGTCGAGAGTAGTATTAGATTATTTCTATGTATAATTACTACCAATTAAGCTTTTTTCTAGTCTTAATTAGGAAGTTTGACCAAAAGTCAAACTTTCGGCCCCGATTGGCCTGAACTAGGCCTGATAAAAGGGAAAAAACATGGGAAAAGTGTGGTTTTCAAGAACCGGGAGTAGTAATACATAGTTTTTATGTACAGTTGCTATTAATTAAACTGTATCTAGTTTTAATTATGAAATTTGACCAAAAGCCAAACTTTCGGCCCTGATTGGCTTGAGCTAAGCCTTATACGATCCCATTAGTGCCCAAACAGAGAGAAAACGTGGTTCTTAAGAGCCGAGAGTAGTATTATACAGATTTTATGTATAATTACTTTCAATTAACCTTGTTTATAGTCTTAATTATGAAGTTTGACCAAAAGTCAATCATTCATCCCCGATTGGCCTGAAATCAGCCATATAAGAGCCGAGTAGGGCCCAAACGAATAGAAAATATGGTTCTCAATAGCCGAAAATGGTATTACATAGTTTCTATATACAAATACTACTAATTAATAATATTTCTAAACTTAATTGGGAACTTTGACCAAAAGCCAAACTTTCAGCCCGGTTGGTCAGAACTAGGCCTTATAAGAGCCGAATAGGGCCAAAACGGGGAGAAACTTAGTTTTCAAGAGTCGTGAGTGGTATTACATTGTTCTATATACAATTTACGACTAGTTAACCTTTTTATAATCTTAATTGGAAAGTTTGACCAAAAATCAAATCAAACTTTCAGCCCCGATTAGCGAGAATTAGGCCTTATAAGAGCAGAATAGGGCCAAACCGGGGAGAAAACATGATTACAAGTGCCAGGAGTGGAATTACATAGTTTCCATGTGCAAATATATAAATTAAACTTACTTTTAGTCTTAATTGAGTTGATTAAAAGTAAAACTTTCTGCCCCGCTTTGCCAAAACCAGGCTTATAAGAGCCGAATACGGAACAAACATGGGGGAAACTTGGTTCTCAAGAGTTAAGAGTAGTATTACAAGTTACTATGGACAATTACTACCACTTAACCTCATTTCTATGGTCTTTATTGAGAAGTTTGACTAAAAGTGACTTTCAATCTTGATTAGCCTGAGCTAGGCCTTATAAGAGCCGAAAAGGTCCACAACAGGGAGAAAGTATATTCTCAAGAGCCAAGAGTTGTATTACATAGTTTATATACAAAAACTATCAATTAAATTTATTTCTCGTCTTAACTGGAAAGTTTACCCAAAAGTCAAACTTTCATCCCAGAATAGCCTGAAGTAGGCCATATAAGAGCCAAATAGGGCCAAAATAGGGAGAAAACTTTATTCTCAAAAGCCAATAGTGGTATTACATTATTTCTATGTACAAATACAAATTAACCTTTTCCTTATCCTTAAATAGAAAGTTAGACCAAAAGTCAAACTTTCAGCCCAGATTAGCCTAAACTATGCCTTATAAGAGCTGAACAAGCAAAAAATAGGGGGAATGTGGTTTTCAAGAGACAGGAGTAGTATTGCATAGTTTCTATATAGAATTACTATGAATTAACTTTATTTCTAATTCTTAATTGGGAGTTTGACCAAAAGTCAAACTTTCAGCCCAGATTGGCATGAACTAGGCCTTATAAGAGGCGGATCGGGCCCAAATGGGGAGAAAACATGTTTTTTAACTGCCGTGAGTAGTTTACATAGTTTTTACATAAAATTACTACTAATTTACCTTTTTTTCTAGTCTTAATTAGGAAGTTTAACCAAAAGTCAAAATTTCAGCCCCGATTGACTATAACTCGGCCTTATAAGAGCCGAAGAGGGCTTAAAAGTGTTAAAAATTTGTTTTCAAGAGCCATGAGTGGCATTTCATAGTTTCTATACACAAGTACTATTAATTAACCTTGTGTCAAGTCTTAATTGGGAAATTTGACCAAAAGTCAAACTTTCGACCCCATTGGCTTGAACTAGGCCTCATAATAACCGAACGGGGGTCTTAACGGGGAGAAAACATAGTTTTCAAGAGTCGTATTACATAGTTTTTAAGTAAATTGCTACTAATTAACCCTATTTCTTGGGAAATTTGATTAAAAATCAAACTCCCATCCCCGATTGGCCTGAACTAGGTCATCTAAGAGCGGAATAAGGCCCAAACGGGGAGAAAATTAGTTCTCAAGAGGCAGGGGTGGTGTTACATAGTTTTTATGTACAAATACCACTAATTAACCTTATTTCTAGTCTTAATTGAGAAGTTTGACTAAAAGTTAACTTTCAACTCTGGTTGGCACGAACTACGCCTTATTAGAGCCGAATAAGGCCTAAACAGGAAGAAAACATAGTTCTCAAGAGCCGAGAATAGTATAAACTTTGTTTCTTGTCTTAATTGAAAAGTTTGATCAAAAGTCAAATTTTCATCCCAAATTGGCCTGAACTAAGACTTATAGAGCCAAATATGGCCCAAACAAGGGGTAATGTGGTTTTCAAGGGCCATGAGTGATATTACATAGTTTCTGTGTATAATTACTACTAATTAACCTTATTTTTAGTCGTAATTGGGAAGTTTGACCAAAAGTCAAACTTTTAGCCACAATTAGACTGAACACATCTTATAAGAGTCGAATAGGGCCTAAGCAAGGAGAAAACGTGGTTTTAAAGATCTGATAATATTACATAGTTTCTATATACAATTACTTCTAATTAACTATTTCTAGTCTTAATAAGTCAAACTTTCAGCTCCGATTGCCTAAACTAGGCCTTATAAGCGTCGAATAGGGCCCAAAAGGGGAGAAAATATGATTTTCAAGAGACTGGTGTAGTATTACATAGATTCTATATTCAATTACTACTAATTATTTTTATTTCTAGTTTAATTGGGAAGTTTGACTAAAAGTAGAGCCCAAACAGGGAGAAAACAAGATTTTCAAGAGTCAGGAATAATATTACATAGTTTTCGGTACAATTACTACAAATTAACCTTATATCTTATCTTAATTGAGAAGTTTGACCAAAAGTAAAACTTCAGTGTTTTTAATTGTATTTGAAATTTTGACCAAAAGTCAAACTTTCAGCCCTCGTTGGCCTAAAGTAAGTCTTATAAGAGCTGAATAGGGAACAAACAGGGGAAAAACATAATTTTCAAGAGAAGGGAGTAGTATTACATAGTTTTTATGTAGAATTACTACGAATTTGCCATATTTCTAGTCCTTATTGGGAAGTTTGACTAAAAATCAAATTTCAGTAAGAATTGGTATGAACTAGGCCTTATTTATAGGAGGCGAATAGGGCCCAAACGGGGAGAAAACATGGCTATCAGCAACCGTGAGTAGTGTTACATAGTTTTTACATACAATTACTACTAATTAACCTTATTTCTAGTCTTAATAGAGGTTTAACGAAAAGTTAAAATTCCAACTCTGATTGGCCTTAACTAGGCCTTATAAGAGCCGAAGGGCCCCTAAATAGGGAAAAAAACTTGATTTTCAAAAGCTATGAGTGGTACTATATAATTTCTATATACAATTACTATTAATAACCTTGTTTCTAGTCTTAATTAGGAAGTTTGATCAAAAGTCAAACTTTCAGTCCCTATTAGACTGAACTAGGCGTTATAAGAGCCGAATTGGGCCTAAACAAGGGAAAACATGGTTTTCAAGAACCAGAAGTAGTATTACATAGTTTCTATATATAATTACTACTAATTAACCTTTTTTCTAGTCTTAATTTGGGAAGTTTAACCAAAAGTTAAATATCAGCCCCGATTGGCCTGAAGTAGGACTTAATAAGAGCCAAATAGGACCCAAATAGGGGAAAACATGGTTTTCAAGAATTAGGAGTTGTATTACATAGTTTTATATATAGTTAAAAAAATTAACCTTATTTATAGTCTTTATTGGGAAGTTTGATCAAAAATCAAATCCTTTAGCCTCGATTGACTTGAAATAGGCCTTATAAGAGCCAAATAGGGCCTAAATGGGGTGACAACGTGGTTTTTAAGAGTCGGGAGTATTACTGCATTTTTTTCAATATACAATTACTACTAATTAACCTAGTTTCAAGTCTTAATAGGGAAGTTTGACCAAAAACCAATCTTCTAGTCTCGATTAGACTTAACTATGCCTTATAAGAGCTGAATAGGGTCCAAAGTTAAGAAAATATGATTTTCAAGAACTGTAAGTAGTATTACGTAGTATTTATATACAAATACAATAAATTAACTTTTTTTAGTCTTAATTGAAAATTTGATCAAAAGTCAAAATTTCAGCCATAATTGACTTGAACTAGGCCCTATAAGAGCCGAATAGGCCCAAACAGGGGGAAGACATGGTTTTCAAGGTCAATGAGTAGTATTACATTATTTCTATATACGATTACTAATAATTAATTTTATTTTTGATCTTAACTGGGAATTTTATCAAAAGGCAAACTTTCTGCCCCGATTGGTCTGAATTAGATCTTAGAAGAGCCGATTGGGGCCCAAACAGGGAGAAAACATGATTTTCACAAGCCGGGAATAGTATTATATAGTTTTTATTTCTAATTTCTACTAATTAACTTTATTCTAGCCTTAATTAGAAAGTTTAATCAAAAGTCAAACTCTCAGCTCCGATTGGCATGTACTAGGCCGTATAAGAGCCGAACAGAGAAACGAGGGGAAAACATGGGGTTCAAGAGCCGTGAGTAGTATTACATAGTTTCTATATACAATTACTACTTATTAACCTTGTTTCTAATCATAATTGGAAAGTTTGGACAAAGTCAAGCTTTCAGCCTCGATTAGCCTGAAGTAGACCTTATAAGCCACGAAATAGAGCCCAAACGGGGAGAAAATAAGATTTTGAATAGTCGGTAGTTGTATTGCGTAGTTTCTATGTGCAATACTATCAATTAGCCTTATTTGTACTCTAAGTTATGAAGTTTGACTAAAATTCAAACTTTCAAGCCTCTATTGGTCAAAACTTTGTCTTACAAAAGCCGAGTTAGGGTCCAAATGATGTGAAAACGTGATCTTCAAGGGCCTGATTAGTATTACATAGGTTTTATATACAAATACTACTAATTAAACTTGTTTCTAATCTTAATTGAGAAGTTTGACTAAAAAACCAAACTTTCAGCTCAGATTGGCCTAAACTCGGCCTTATAAGAGCCAAGTAGGGCTCAAATGGGGAGAAAATATCGTTTCCAAGAGCCGAGAGTAGGATTACATACTTTGTTTATACAAATACTATTAATTAAACTTATTTCTAGTCTTAAGTGAAAAGTTTGACCAAAAGTCAAACTTTCAGCCCGATTTGGCCTAAGTAGGCCTTATATGAGCCGAATAGGAAATAAGTATGGGGAAAATATGGTTCTCAAGAGTCTGCAGTAGTATTACATTATTTCTAAGCACAATTACTATCAATTAAATTTATTTCTAG
The DNA here is from genome assembly GCA_038442645.1 of Agave tequilana. Taxonomy (NCBI): domain Eukaryota; kingdom Viridiplantae; phylum Streptophyta; class Magnoliopsida; order Asparagales; family Asparagaceae; genus Agave; species Agave tequilana. The sequence goes on along the minus strand of JAVJIF010027992.1, from coordinate 11,064 downwards.
TCTTAATTGGGAAGTTTAACCAAAAGCCAAATTTCAGCCATGATTAAACTTGGCCTTATTGGAGCCGAATAGGTAACAAACATTGGGGAAATTAGTTCTCCGGAGTCACGAGCAGTATTACATAGTTTATATGAACAATTACTTTCAATAACTTTGTTTCTAGTATTAAATGGAAAGTTTAACAAAAAGTCAAACTTTCGCCCCTGATTGGCCTGAATTAGGTTTTATAAGAGCCGAGTAAGGCTTAAAGGGGAGAAAACATGGTTCTCAAGAGCGGAGACTATTATTATATAGTTTTTATATACAATTACTACCAATTAACCTTGTTTCTAACCTTAATTGGAAAGTTTAATCAAAAAGCCTGAATTAGGCCATATAAGAGCACAATAGACCCAAACGGGGAGAAAACGTGGTTAATAAGATCCGGTTGTGGTATTACACACTTTCTATGTACAAATACTATCAGTAAACCTTCTTTCTAGTCTTAATAGAGAAGATTGATCAAAAGTCAAACTTTCAGCCCCTAACTATTTTGAACTAGGCCTTATAAGAGCCAAATAGGTTCTAAACGGAGAGAAAATGTGATTTTTGAGAGCCGTGAATCTCATTAAATAGTTTCTATTTATATTTGTACCAATTTACCTTGTTTTTAGTATTAATTGGGAAGTTTAGTCACAATTCAAACTTTCAGCCCCGAATAGCCTTAAATAGGCCTTAAGAGCCAAATAGAGGGGCCTAAACGGGGAGGAAACTTGATTTTCAAGAGCCGAGAGTGGTATTACATTGTTTCTATGTACAAATACTATCAATTAAACTTATTTCTAATTTTAATTGGGAAGTTTGACCAAAAGCCAAACTTTCAACCTTGATGGCCTAAACTATGCCTTATAAGAGCCGAGTAAGGCCCAAACATAGAGAAAACATGGTTCTCAAGATCCGGGAGTAGTATTACATAATATTTATGTACAATTACTTCCACTTAACCTTATTTCTAGTCATAATTGGTGTATTTAACTAAAATTCAAACTTTCATCCAGATTGGCCTAAATTAGGAAGAAAACATTGTTCTTAAGGGCATATAAGAGCCGAATAGGGCCCAAAAAGGAAGAAAACTTCGTTCTTAAGAGACAAGAGTAGTATTACATAATTTCAATATATAAATTCTATCAATTAACCTAATTTCTAGTAATAATTAGGTAGTATGACCAAAAATCAAATTTTCAGCCCTGATTGGTTAGAACTAGGCCATATAAAAGCCGAATAGAGCCCAAACTAGGAGAAAACGTGGTTCTTAAGACCCGAGAGTGGTATTACATAATTTCTGTATATAAATACTACCAACTAATCTTATTTCTAGTCTTAATTAGAAAGTTTGACCAAAAGGCAAATCTCCAGCCCCGATTGGGCTGATTTGGGCCTTATAAGAGCCGAATAAAGATAAACATGGGGGAAACGTGATTTTCAAAAGCTGAAAGTGGCATTACATAGTTTCTATGTACAATTACTACAAATTAAGCTTATTTTTAGTCTTAAATGAGAAGTTTGACTAAAAGCCAAGGTTCTACCCTGATTGACTGAAATTAGCCATATAAGAGCCGAGTAGGGCCCAAACGGATAAAAAATATGGTTCTCAATAGCCGAAAATGGTATTACATAATTTCTATGTACAAATACTACCAATTAAAAATATTTCTAATCTTAATTGGGAACTTTGACCAAAGTCAAACTTTCAGCCCCGGTTGGTTTGAAATAGGCCTTATAAGAGCCAAATAGGGCCAAAACAGTGAGAAAACTTTTTTCAAGAGTCGTGAGTGGTATTACATCGTTTCTATATATAATTTATGACTAGTTAACCATTTTCTAATCTTAATTGGAAAGTTTGACCGAAAATTAAGTCAAACTTTCAGCCCCGATTAGCGAGAATTAGGCCTTATAAGAGCAGAATAGGGCCTAAACGAGGAGAAAACATGAATACAAGAGCCAGGGGTGGAATTACATTGTTTCCATGTACAAATATATAAATTAAACTTACTTTTAGTCTTAATTGAGAAGTTTGATTAAAAGTAAAACTTTCAGCCCCGCTTGGCCTAAACTCGGCTTATAAGAGCCTAATAGGGAACAAACATGGGGGAAACTTGGTTCTCAAGAGTTAAGAGTAGTATTGCATAGTTACTATGGACAATTAATACCATTAACCTCATTTTCTATGGTCTTTATTGGGAAGTTTGACTAAAAGTGACTTTCAGTCCTGATTAGGCTGAGCTAGGCCTTATAAGAGCCGAATAGGTCCACAACAGGGATAAAGTATATTTCTCAAGAGTCAGGAGTTGTATTACATAGTTTATGTACAAATACTATCAATTAAATTTATTTCTAGTCTTAACTGGGAAGTTTGACCAAAAGTCAAACTTTCATCCCCGAATGGCCTGAAGTAGGCCATATAAGATCCAAATAAGGCCAAAATAGGGAGAAAACTTTATTCTCAAGGGCCGAGAGTGGTATTACATTATTTCTATGTGCAAATACAAATTAACCTTTTTCTTGTACTTAATTGAAAAGTTTGACCAAAAGTCAAACTTTCAGCCTAAAGTAGCCTAAACTATGCCTTGTAAGAGCTGAATAAGGAAAAAACAGGGGGAAATATGGTTTTTCAAGAGACGGGAGAGTATTGCATAGTTTCTATGTAGAATAACTACGAATTAACTTTATTTCTTGTTCTTATTTGGGAGTTTGATAAAGTAAAACTTTCAGCCCAGATTGGCCTGAACTAGGCCTTATAAGAGGCCAATCGGGCCCAAATGGGGAGAAAACATGTTTTTCAACTGCTGTGAGTAGTTTACATAGTTTTTACATAAAATTACTACTAATTTTCCTTTCTTCTACTCTTAATTTAGAAGTTTAACCAAAAGTCAAAATTTTAGTCCCGATTGACCTTAACTCGGCCTTATAAGAGCCAAAGAGGGCCTAAAAGGATTGAAAATTTGTTTTTCAAGAGCCGTGAATGGCATTTCATAGTTTCTATATTCAAGTACTATTAATTAACCTTATGTCAAGTCTTAATTTGAAATTTTGACCAAAAGCCAAACTTTCAACCCATTGGCCTGAACTAGGCCTCATAATAATCGAACGGGTTTAAGCTGGGAGAAAACATAGTTTTCAAGAGTAATATTACATATTAAATTACTAATAATTAACCCTATTTCTTGGGAAATTTGATTAAAAGTCAAACTCCCATCCCCGATTGGCCTGAACTAGGCCATCTGAGAGCGGAATAAGGTTCAAACGGGGAGAGAGAATTGGTTCTTAAGAGGCGAGAGTGGTGTTACATAGTTTTTATATACAAATACTATTAATTAACCTTATTTCTAGTATTAATTGAGAAGTTTAATTAAAGGTTAAACTTTAGCCTCTGGTTGGCATGAACTAGGCCTTATTGGAGCCCCGAATAAGGCCTATACAGGAAGAAAACATAGTTTTCAAGAGCCGAGAGTAGTATTACATAGTTTCTACGTACAACTACTAATAAACTTTGTTTCTTGTCTTAATTGAAAAGTTTGATCAAAAGTCAAATTTTCTGCTCAAATTGGCCTGAACTAAGACTTATAAGAGACAAATACGGCCCAAACAGGGGGAAATTTGATTTTCAAGAGCCATGAGTGATATTACATAGTTTCTTTGTACAATTACTACTAATTTACCTTGTTTTTAGTCTTAATTGGGAAGTTTGACCAAAAGTCAAACTTTCAGCCACGATTAGACTGAACACGCCTTATATATAAGAGTCAAATAGGGCCCAAACAGGGAGAAAACATGGTTTTCAAGAGCTGGAAGTAGTATTACATTGTTTCTATATACAATTACTTCTAATTAATTATTTCTAGTCTTAATAAGTTAAACTTTCAGCTCTGATTGCCTAAACTAGGCCTTATAAGCGTCGACTAGGGCCCAAACGGGGAGAAAATATGATTTTCAACAGGCTAGAGTAGTATTACATAGTTTCGATATTCAATTACTACCAAAAATTTTTATTTCTAGTTTAATTAGGAAGTTTGACTAAAAGTAGAGCCAAAACAGGGAGATAAAAAGGTTTTCAAGAGCCAGGGAATAATATTACATAGTTTCTCGGTACAATTACGATAAAGTAACCTTATTTCTTATCTTAATTGAGAAGTTTGACCAAAACTAAACTTTAGTGTTTTTAATCTTATTTGAAATTTTGACCAAAAGTCAAACTTTCAGCCCTAGTTGGCCTAAAGTAAGTCTTAAAGAGCTGAATAGGGAACAAACAGGGGGAAAACATAATTTTAAAGAGAAGGGAGTAGTATTACATAGTTTCCATGTAGAATTACTACGAATTAACCTTATTTCTAGTTCTTATTGGGAAGTTTGACAAAAAATCAAACTTTCAGCACAAATTGGTATGAACTAGGCCTTATTTTTAAGAGGCGAATAGGGCCCAAAACGGGGAGAAAACATGATTTTCAGCAGCCGTGAGTAGTGTTACATAGTTTTTACATACAATTACTACTAATTAACCATGTTTCTAGTCTTAATTAAGAGGTTTAACGAAAAGTCAAAATTTCAACCCTGATTGGCCTTAAATAGGCCTTAAAAGAGCCGAAGGGCCCCTAAATAGGGAAAAAACTTGATTTTCAAAAGCTGTGAGTGGTATTACATAAGTTCTATATACAATTACTATTAATTATCCTTGTTTCTAGTCTTAATTATGAAGTTTGATCAAAAACAAAAGTTTTAATCCTGTTGACCTGGACTAGGCCTTCATAAGAACCGAACAGGGATAAACGGGGAGAAAACATAGTTTTCAAGATCCATTAGTAGTATTACATAGTTTTTAAATAATTATTACTAATTAACCATGTTTCTCAAAAGTAAAACTCTCATCCCCGATTGGCCTGAATTAGGCCATATAAGAGCTGAATGGGCCCACACGGGGAGAAAACTGGCTCCCGAGAGCTGATAGTGATATTACATAGTTTTTATGCATAAATACTACTAATTAACCTTATTTCTAGTTAAACTTTCAGCGCGATTGGCCTGCATTAAGCCTTAGAACAGTTAAATAGGACCCAAATAAGGGGAAATGTGATTTTTAAGAGCCATGAGTGGTATTATATAATTTCTATGTATAATTACTACTAATTAACCTTATTTCTAATTTTAATTGAGATGTTTAATTAAAAGTCATCTTTTCAGTCTCTATTAGACTGAACTAGGGCTTATAAGAGCCGAATAGGGCCTAAACAAGAGAAAACATGGTTTTCAAGAACCGAAAATAGTATTACATAGTTTCTATATATAATTACTACTAAGTAACATTGTTTTAGTCTTAATTGGGAAGTTTAACCAAAAGTTAAATATCAGCCCCGATTGCCCTAAAGTAGGCCTTAATAAAAACCAAATAGGACCCAAATTGGGGAAAACATGGTTTTCAAGAATTGGGAGTTGTATTATATAGTTCTATATATAATTAAAAAAACTTAACCTTATTTATAGTCTTTTTGGGAAGTTTGAACAAAAATCAAATCGTTTAGCCTCGATTGACTTGAACTAGGCCTTATAAGAGCCAAATAGGGCCTAAATGGGTGACAACGTGGTATTCAAGAGTCAGGAGTATTACTGCATAGTTTTAACATACAATTACTACTAATTAACCTAGTTTCAAGTCTTAATAGGAAAGTTTGACCAAAAGCCAATCTTTCAGTCTCGATTAGACTTAACTATGCCTTATAAGAGCTAAATAGGGTCCAAAGTTAAGAAAACATGATTTTCAAGAGCCGTAAGTAGTATTACGTAGTTTTTATATACAAATGCAATAAATTAACCTTGTTTTAGTCTTAATTGAAAATTTGATCAAAAGTCAAACTTTCAACCCAGATTAGCGTAAACTATGCCTTGTAAGAGCTGAACAAGGAAAAAAACAGGGGGAAATGTGATTTTCAAGAGACGGGAGTAGTATTGCATAGTTTATATGTAGAATTACTACGAATTAACCTTATTTCTAGTCCTTATTGTGAAGTTTGACCAAAAATCAAACTTTCAGCCCAAATTAGTATGAACTAGGCCTTATATGAGGCGAATAGGGCCCAAACGGGGAGAAAACATGGTTTTCAGAGCTGTGAGTAGTATTACATAGTTTTTACATACAATTACTACTAATTAACCTTGTTTTAGTCTTAATTAAGAGGTTTATTAAAAAGTCAAATTTCAACCTTGATTGGCCTTAACTAGACCTTATAAGAGCCGAAGGGCCATTAAATAGGGAAAAAACTCGATTTTCAAAAGATGTGAGTGGTATTACATAACTTCTATATACAATTACTATTAATTAACCTTATTTCTAGTTTTAATTAGGAAGTTTGATCAAAAATCAAAGTTTTAACCCAGTTGGCCTGAACTAGGCCTCATAAGAAACGAACAGGGATAACGGGGAGAAAACATAGTTTTCAAGAACCATGAGTAGTATTACATAGTTTTCAAGTAAATTACTACTAATTAACCATGTTTCTCAAAAGTCAAACTCTCATCCCTGATGGCCTGAATTTGGCCATATAAAAGCCGAATGGGCCCAAACGGGGAGAAAACTGGCTCTCAAGAGCTGGTTGTGATATTACATAGTTTTTATGCACAGATACTACTAATTAACCTTATTTCTAGTCTTAATTGAGAAGTTTGACAAAAGTTAAACTTTCTGCCCGGTTGGCCTTAATTAGGCCTTACAAGAGTTAAATAGGACCCAAACATGGAGAAATGTGATTTTTAAGAGCCTTGAGTGGTATTATATAGTTTCTGTGTATAATTACTACTAATTAACCTTATTTCTAGTCTTAATTGAGAAGTTTGATCAAAAATCAAATTGTCAGTCCCTATTAGACTGAACTAGGTCTTATAAGAGCCGAGAATAGGGGAGAAAACGTGGTTCTCAAGAGCCGAGAGTATTATTATATAGTTTTTTATATACAATTACTACCAATTAACCTTGTTTCTATCCTTAATTGGAAAGTTTAATCAAAAAGTCAAGTTTTCATCCCTGATTGACCTGAATTAGGCCATATAAGAGCCCAATAGGACCCAAACGGGGAGAAAACGTGGTTATCAAGATCTAGTTGTGGTATTAAACACTTTCTATGTATAAATACTATCAATTAACCTTATTTCTAATCTTAATAGAGAAGATTGATCAAAACTCAAACTTTCAGCCCCGACTAGTTTGACTAGGCCTTATAAGAGCCAATAGGTTCTAAACGGGGAGAAAATGTGGTTTTCGAGAGCCGTGAGTCATATTAAATAGTTTCAATGTATAAATAATACCAATTTACCTTGTTTTTAGTCTTAATTGGGAAGTTTGTCACAATTCCAACTTTCAGCCCCGGATAGCCTGAAAAGGCCTTAAGAGCTAAATAGCCGCCTAAACGGGGAGGAAACATGATTTTCAAGAGCCGAAAGTGGTATTATATAGTTTTTATGTACAAATACTATCAATTACACTTATTTCTAGTCTTAATTGGGAAGTTTGACAAAAAGCCAAACTTCAACCTTGATGGGCCTAAACTAGCCATATAAGAGCCGAGTATGGCCCAAACATGGAGAAAACGTGGTTCTCAAGATCGGGAGTAGTGTTACATAATATTTATGTACAATTACTACCACTTAACCTTATTTCTTGTCATAATTGGTATATTTAACTAAAATTCAAACTTTCATCTAAGATTGGCCAGAACTTGGAAGAAAACGTTGTTCTTAAGGGCATATAAGAGCCGAATAGGGCTCAAACAGGAAGAAAACTTCATTCTTAAGAGATAGGAGTGGTATTACATAGTTTCAATATATAAATTCTATCAATTAACCTAATTTCTAATAATAATTAGGAAGTTTGACCAAAAACCAAACTTTTAGCCCTGGTTGGTTTGAATTAGGCCATATAAGAGCCAGATAGGGCCCAAACGGGGAGAAAATGTAGTTCTTAAGACCTGGAGTGGTATTACATAATTTCTATGTACAAATACTACCAACTAAACTTTTTTCTTATCTTAATTAGAAAGTTTGACCAAAAGGCAAACCTTCAGCCTCGATTGGGCTGATTTGGGCCTTATAAGAGCCGAATAATGAATAAACATGAGGAAAACGTGATTTTCAAGAGTTGAGAGTGGTATTACATAGTTTCTATATACAATTACTACAATTAAGTTTATTTTTAGTTTTAAATTAGAGGTTTGACTAAAAGCCAAGGTTCAACCCTGATTGACTGAACTAGGCATTATAAGAGCCGTGTAGGGCCTGAACAAGAATAAAACATGGTTTTCAAGAGCCGGGAGTAGTATTACATAGTATCTATGTACAGTTACTTTCAATTAACCTGTTTCTAGTGTCGATTGAGAAGTTTGACCAAAATTTAAACATTCATCCTTGATTGGCCTGAGCTAAGCCATACAAGAGTCGAATAAGGCCCAAACAAGGAGAAAACATGGTTGTCAATAGTTAGGAGTTACATTACATAGTTTCTATGTACAAATACTACTAATTAACCGTACTAATAGTCTTAATTTTAAAGTTTGACTAAAGTCAAACTTTCAGCCCCCATTGACCAGAACTAGGCCTTATTAGAGTCGAATAGGGCCTAAACTGAGAGAAAACGTGCTTTGAAAAGCCGAGAGTGGTATTACATAGTTTCTATATAAAAATAACTATCAATTAAACTAATTTATAGTCTTAATTTGAAAGTTTAACAAAAAAGCTAAACTTTCAGCCCCGATTGGCCTAAACTAAGCCTTATAAGAGCCGAATTAAGAACAAACATGGGGAAAACGTTATTCTCAAGAGTTGGGAGTTGCATTACATAACGTTTATGTTCAATTACTTCCAACGAACTTTTTTCTAGTATTAATTGGGAAGTTTGACCAAAAGTCAAACTTTCAGTCTGATTGGCCTTCAGCCTTATTAGAGCCGAGTATAGCCCAAATGGATAAAAAATGTGATTCTAAGAGTCGAGAGTAGTATTAGATTATTTTTATGTATAATTACTACCAATTAAGCTTTTTTCTAGTCTTAATTAGGAAGTTTAACCAAAAGTCAAACTTTCGCCCCGATTGGCCTGAACTATGCCTGATAAAAGGGAAAAAAAACATGGGGAAAGTGTGGTTTTCAAGAATCGGGAGTAGTAACACATAGGCTTTATGTACAGTTACTATTAATTAAACTTGTATCTAGTTTTAATTATGAAATTTGACCAAAAGCCAAACTTTTGGCCTGATTGGAGCTAAGCCTTATACGATCCCATTAGGGCCCAAATAGGGAGAAAACGTGGTTCTTAAGAGGCCGAGAGTAGTATTACACAGATATTTATGTATAATTACATTCAATTAACCTTGTTTCTTGTCTAATTATGAAGTTTGACCAAAAGTCAATCATTCATCCCCGATTGGCCTAAAATCGGCCATATAAGAGCCGAGTAGGGCCTAAACGGATAGAAAATATGGTTCTCAATAGCCGAAAATGGTATTACATAGTTTCTATGTACAAATACTACCAATTAACAATATTTCTAAACTTAATTGGAAACTTTGACCAAAACTCAAACTTTCAGCCCCGGTGGTCAGAACTAGGCCTTATAATAAGAGCCGAATAGGGCCAAAATGGGGAGAAAACTTGGTTTTCAAGAGTCGTGAGTAGTATTACATCGTTCTATATACAATTTACAACTAGTTAACCTTTTTATAATCTTAATTGGAAAGGTTGACCAAAAATTAAATCAAACTTTCATCCCCGATTAGCGAGAATTAGGTCTTATAAGAGCAGAATAGGGCCAAAACGGGGAGAAAACATGATTAGAAGAGCCAGGAGTGGAATTACATAGTTTCCATGTGCAAATATATAAATTAAACTTACTTTTAGTCATAATTGAATTGATTAAACGTAAAACTTTCAGCCCGCTTGGCCAAAACCAGGCTTATAAGAGCCGAATACGGAACAAACATGGGGGAAACTTGGTTCTCAAGAGTTAAGAGTAGTATTACATAGTTACAATGGACAATTACTACCACTTAACCTCATTTCTATGGTCTTTATTGGGAAGTTTGACTAAAAGTGACTTTCAGTCCTGATTAGCCTGAGTTAGGCCTTATAAGAGCTGAAAAGGTCCACAACAGGGAGAAAGTTTGTTTCTCAAGAGCCAGGAGTTGTATTACATAGTTTATACACAAAGACTATCAATTAAATTTATTTCTCATCTTAACTGGGAAGTTTACCCAAAAGTCAAACTTTATCCCAGATAGCCTGAAATAGGCCATATAAGAGCCAAATAGGGCCAAAAAAGGGAGAAAACTTTATTCTCAAGAGCCGAGAGTGGTATTATATTATTTCTGTATACAAATACAAATTAACCTTTTTCTTGTCCTTAATTGGAAAGTTTGACCAAAAGTCAAACTTTCAGCCAGATTAGCCTAAACTATGCCTTGTAAGAGCTGAACAAGGAAAAAATAGGGGGAATATGGTTTTCAAGAGACAGGAGTAGTATTGCATAGTTTCTATGTAGAATTACTATGAATTAACTTTATTTCTATTTCTTATTTGGGAGTTTGACCAAAAGTCAAACGTTTCAGCCCAGATTGGCCTGAACTAGGCCTTATAAGAGGCGGATCGGGCCCAAATAGGAGAAAACATGTTCTTTAACTGTCGTGAGTAGTTTACATAGTTTTTACATAAAATTACTACTAATTTACCTATTTTCTAGTCTTAATTTAGAAGTTTAACCAAAAGTCAAAATTTCAGCCTGGATGGCCATAACTCGGCCTTATAAGAGCAGAAAAGGGCTTAAAAGTGTTAAAAATTTATTTTCAAGAGCCATGAGTGACATTTCATAGTTTCTATATACAAGTACTATTAATTAACCTTGTGTCAAGTCTTAATTGGGAAATTTGACTACAAGTCAAACTTTCGACCTCATTGGCTTGAACTAGGCCTCATAATAACCGAACGGTGTCTAAACGCGGGAGAAAACATAGTTTTCAAGAGTAGTATTACATAGTTTTTAAGTAAATTGCTACTAAT